>PVJI01001492.1:102738-179387 GCA_004026765.1 Micronycteris hirsuta
ATAATTACATTACCCAAGGTCAAGAATAAGGAAAAAATCTTACAAGCAGCTAGAGAAAAGGGGACAGTTACCTACAAAGGAATCCCCATAAGACTGTCAGCGGATTTCTCAAAGGAGACCTTCCAAGCAAGAAGGGGCTGGAGAGAGATATTTCAAATCATGAAAAGCAAGGGCCTACAACCAAGAATAATCTATCCAGAAAAACTTTCATTTAGAATGGAAGGGCAGATAAAGTGCTTCTCAGATAAGGTCAAGTTCAAGGAGTACATCACCATGCAGCCTCTACTATATGAAATGTTAAAAATTTTCATATGAGGACTCAGGAGCGAAGGCACAGAGGCCAGATCAGCTACCGGGGAATTCAGATCAGTCACAGCCAAGGCGCTTCTGAGGTAAGCAAGCAAAATACAACCAGAGAAACAAAATAGAACCAGAGACATTGAAGTTTAGAACATTCTGGCAGTAACCAGAGGGGAGAGGGAGGGGGAGAAGGGGGACTAGGGTATTCAGGAACTGCTATAAAGGACACATGGACAAAACCAAGGGGGCAGGGGGAAGCAAGGGAGGGAGGTGGGTTTGCCTGGGGTGGGGTGGGGGGAGGGTAAATGAGGACAACTGTAATTGAACAACAATAAAATAATTAAAAAAAAAAGAAATCTGGAACAAGGAGTGAAGAAATGATATACACACACTTCTCTACTGCATACTTTGGACATGGGTTTTAAAAAGTACACTGATAACAAATTATTAATGTACAATAAGTCTGCTTCAGAAGATCTGGTATAACGACTGGCAATTCTTTTTAGACGGAAGTACCTACCTTATGACATTTCAATTCTATCTTGACCAGGTAAAGAAAAGGCTATTGTGGACAGATATCCTCCTTGGGTCTACTGGCACTATAGAATATGAGTTGTTAACACTGAGTGAAGGGTATCCACGATAAATGAGTGTATTAACACTGTACTCTGCACTGTTTCTGAAAAGTTTCTATACATCTAAAATATTTCAAAATAAATTACAACAAAAAGAATATGATTAAAAGCAAATTAGGTACTTGGATTTACATTATAAAATTATAAATTCACATTGTCATAATAAACTTTTACCTTAACTTCTAGTATATGTTATCTTAGAGAGGTTTTTCTGTTCACTTCCCAAGATTAATAGTTGAAAGGAACCACTTCATTCAAAAAGTTGTATTACAAGCCCTGGCTGGTGTAGCTCAGTGGATTGAGCACAGGCTGGGAACCAAAGGGTCCCGGTTCGATTCCCAGTCAGGGCACATGCCTGGGTTGCAGGCCAGGTCCCCAGTGAGGGCCATGTGAGAGGCAACCACACATTGCTGTTTCTCTCCCTCTCTTTCTTCTTCCCTTCCCCTCTCTCTAAAAATAAATAAATAAAATCTTTAAAAAAAATTAAAAAAAAAAAAGAAGTTGTATTACACTTACTCTAATAACAATCTTGCAAAAGCATCATTAAAAGTAGTACAATTATTTTACAAGATGGACCCAAAGACAAGCAGAGGAAGAATAAACTGAACAATTATTGAGGAAAATCTAAGTTACTTTTAAATAAACTATGTTTAGGTGCCTGAGTCAAAGAATATCCTAAGCAAATTTAGAATAACTTACTATGTTAAACATCTAGAAAGGTATGTGAGCCTACCAAGGCAGTACTCAAACTCAAAACAAATCTAAGAAATTTAGTGTTTCCTAAGTAGACTGACACACTATATTAAAATATTAATAAGATGAAAATCATATTTCAGCTTGAAATGTCCCTGTTAATAGTTTACCTCTTATATGAAATGATCACAGAGAAGTTTTAAGAGTTCTCACAGAAGTAAAAACCAAATTCCTAGGCACTTGGCTCATTACAATTTTTTAAAAATGTTTATTGAATTTAGAGAGAGGGGAAGAGGGGGAAGAGAGAAACATTGATGTAAGAGAGAAACACTGATGTGAGAGTAAAATACTGACTGACTGTGTCCCACACACTCCCCAAACAAGGACTGAACCCACAACGTTGGTATGAACCCTGATTGGGAATTGAACCCGCAACCTTTTGGTGTATGGGATGATGCTTCAACCAACCAATGAGCCACAACAGCCAGGGCTCAGCCCATTCTAAAGGAAGTAGTAGCTAAGGAAGAAAAAAGTCAAGCTAAGTCTGTTCAATTATGTAAATATCAGACTTAAAAGCAGGTATTGTTTTGGAGATTTATCCCTCCCCATCAATGCTGGTAGAGAAATATAAAAGAAATAAGAAAATTTAGGTTGGAAAGAATAGGACCTACAATAAACATTTCACCTTTAGAAAGTATCACAGCAATACATCATCTAGAGGTGGGTATAAGGCTTCAAACTTCAATCATACAGAAAGAGGTTATAGCATGCATATTTTAAATGTACAATCAATCTGTCAATAAAAGTTAAAATCTAACTATCCAAATAAGCTTTAAAACACAGTAGCTTTTTCAAGCTTTCCAACCCTAACGCATGATTTAAAAATACATTCTTCCAAAATCTTGTCAGTCACTAAATTGAATATTAATGTTAAAAAATTTCTATTCCATATATACTATTAGAAGAAAAACATTTTATTCATATATCTGCCATAAACCAAGCTGTCTCATTTTGGGCAAGGTACTATATATTTCTGTCTTCAATCTGTAAAAATGGAGATAATAGTACCTACACCTCACAAGAATATTGTGAGAACTAGCTGAGTAAATATAAGGGCTTAAACAAATGCTTGGCACATGGTAAGCACTCAAATTTTAGCTTGTTATTCAAAAAATTATTTTCATGAATTATTGTGGTTTCCATATTTGCCATTAACTTATTTCGAGAATATAACCTATCAATTATATTCTGATAACATGGCTATACTTCCAAGATCAAAACACATTTACCTAAGAAAAATTAGAAGGCATAAATGTCTTATTATGCAATGATATCTTAATTTAGATAAGGGGGTAAGAAAAGTAGGCTTACATTGGGAGTACTTGAAACATAGAGTCTATTTTTATATTATTATTTACTAATACTGTATTATTATTATTAACCTACTTTTGCCCCCACCCCTATATAATCACACAGCAATACTAAGAATATAATGTAAGGATCCACGTATTTTAATGACAATTATTTTATATATTTTTTCAATCTGCAAACACAATTTGTTTGACTAGGAAAGCTTCCAGGAAAAATTGGGGAACACTGGGAAGTTTTATGTATTTTCTAACTCAATTCAAACTTTACACTATGAAATGTATTCTGATAATGGACCCCATTTCCAAGTCAGCTACCCACCAGTAAGGCTTTAATACTCGGCATGTGATGAGAGATGAAACCAAGTGTGAACAACTCTCCGGTCCCATGAGTAGGCTGACTGTTAAAGCTGTCAGGTTCAATTGCATCATTCCAACATGATTCAATGCCCCCAACTGCTCCCTAATTGTTAGGAGCTTAACGTATTCAAAACCATTGTTTAGGCTAATGCTGAAATGCCCTACAATTGAGTTCCTAATAAAGTAGTGGGAGGGATTAAATTGTAGTTAAAACATCAATGAACATTCACGACTGGACGACAGGACTACATGGAATAACCAACCAATTCTAAGGCTTACTAATTGGTTAATATCTAGTCAATATACCACCTATTTGTGGGGGGGGGAGGGAATTAAGTCCCTGGTACTACAGTGGCTACTGAAATAATTTAAGAAATGAAAAAGATGTTAGTCAACAGTTGAACCTAAAATAGCTAAAATTAATATATCTGTTAACATGGAATTATGAATTTTAAAAGAAAAATTTAATACTGTTTTTAGCAAAGGACAGTATTTCTCACTGGTAACCAGGCTATTTCTGTAACAACCAAAATTAATGATGTCCTACAATTATAACATTAGTGTAATAACCATTAATCCCAAAGTATATTACAGTCTGCAAAGTACTTATTTTCCTTTGAACTTCATAACATACATATACAGCAGGTAAAACAGATATTTAAAACTTCATTTTGTGTATGAAAAAAATAATGCCCACAAACTTAAAAGACCTGTCCATGGTTACACTAGTGAGTAACAAAGCTCCTGGAACCCAGGATTTCTGATTCACTGTTAACTTCCTTAAAATTATGTCATTATAAAATTATTTATTGAAACTTTCATTCTGACCAATCAAGTCAGGTGAATTTGCCTGGGAAACTGAACCTTTTTCTCAAATAGAAAAGAAACTGTCATATGTGAAAAGAAAGTTTCATCACGTGAAAAGAAATCAAGGACTATATCCAAGATAACTCCCCAACACACAGACACACACCCAAAGTTACGCTACTGGAAAACAAAATATTCGAAGCTGATTGAAGCAAAAGTCTCACAGAAATGTACAAGACATAGTCGCTAAATTGTACCTTTAAAATACTTAAGTATCTTCATTTACTAAATATCACATCAACCATGGAAGTTCCTTAAATTATTTAAATCTCTATCATTTTTTAACAGTAAGACAATAAATAATGAACCATGATTATCTACATGAAGACTTGTATCCAAAAGAATGCAAGAATATATTAGCACACCCTGGCTGGTGTAGCTCAGTGGACTGAGCGCGGGCTGGGAACCAGAGGGTCCCAGTTCGATTCCCAGTCAGGGCACATGCCTGGGTTGCGGGCCGGGTCCCCCCGTGAGGGCCATGTGAGAGGCAACCATACATTGCTGTTTCTCTCCCTCTCTGTCTCCCTCCCTTCCCCTCTCTCTAAAAATAAATAACTAAAATCTTAAAAAAAAAAAAAAAATCTTTAAAAAATAAAAAAAAAAGAATATATTAGCATACATTTTTTTCTTTATATTTAGCCTTAAATTCTATTAAAGGAATCATCCTTAAAACAAAAGCACTTCAATTCTCCCAAAGACTGAACAGAATGAACGTAGAACTAGGAAACAGAGGAGAATTTGAAAGCGAAATGGAAAATTAATGGCACACCTACAGAAACTAATTTATAGCTGTACTCACAATACAACAAGGGCAGAGCACATCATTTTAAAGAAAATCACATGGACAGCACTTCTATTTGCACTAATGTATAGACTATAACTATAGTTATATTGCTGATATTTGTAAAAGAATAATTATAATAAAAACTATATCAAATAAAACATAATGATCTAACATTGAAAAAAATAAATAAAGCTGAGTTATCCAACATTTTTAAAAGATTTTTTCAGCCCTGGCTGGTGTGGCTCTGTGCCTGCGAACATAAGGGTTACTGGTTCAGTTCCCAGTCAGGACACATGCCTGGGTTGCAGGCCAGGTCCCAAGGACAGGGCGCACAAGAGGCAACTACACATTGATGTTTCTTTCTGCTCTTTCTCCCTCTCTCTAAAAATAAATAAATAAAATCTTTAAAAAAATTTTTTTTTATTTTTTTTTCAAATTAGGGTTGCTAAGCATCAGACTCTCCGTCCCTACCCTCTTAACACAAAATTTTACAAACATCTCCTTTTTTTCAAATTAAAGGAACAAATCTATTCCCAGTTTTAATTTCTGTTAGCTTTCTAATCTTACCTAACTGACTACTTTGTATGGAACAAGTCTTAAGACATCAAATAATCCAAACAAGAGGCCTATCTTAAAACCAAGTTCAGAAAGATCAAGAACGACCTCTGGATTTTTATCTTGCAGACACCAAACTAATCACCAAAAACTATTACTTTCATTACGTTTTTTTAGGGGAAGGTGAGGGGGCAAAACATTATTCAAATTTAATGTTTCTATTCTCTGATTTATATATTTTTTAAATATTTGCTTTCTAGTGTCATGGCTTTTTTAATAATTGTAACAAGACTTCCATAATTACTTTTTAAATATGGATCATTTGAATTTACCTTATAGCATTGCTCTCTTAGTTTTAAATCAACTACCTATAAAGAAACCCTAAATAAAATGCTAGATGTGATTATCTAAACACAATGACTCGCGTGATTAGAAAAGAAGCAGGGCCTGCATGCCAGAAAGAAACTTTGGTCATTTTGAAAAGAAAATTCAATTACCAGGTACATCACAATTCTAAGAGTTCTATCTAAACATTCAACTTATTCTAAACATTTTTGTATCCTTTTCCTTGCACATTGCCTTAGAAAATTCAGTTTTTGCACATTCAATACCAATACTATTGTCTCAGGCAGTTAAATTGAAGCAGTTCTGCTCTCAGTTAAATTGAGAGGTCAACCTGCCTCAGTTGCCTGGAGACTGATGGTTGCTACAGCAGCACTAGATAAGCCAGGCTAAATAAGCTCCAGCTTGAAGGCAGAAAGCCTTTACTGCTAGACAGAAACACAGATGCAGTTGTCTCAGCATGCAGCATTTGCATCTAACTGGATGATCATATTTATAAATGACTCATCTTACTGAAACATGGAAAGAGGATAAAACCATAAAGATTTTAATTGGACTGAATCCTGGATTACTTGCAACTATGATTTCTTTGTTCTTTAGTTGAGTCATCTGTTGAGTGGAATTTTCCCTTTAGCTATAAAATTTCTCTTTACCACCACTTCCCCATCAACCTCCCTAATGCCAACCCCTAAAACCACAAACATAATGAATGAGAAGAAATGAGATTTTTGCTTAAATCAGCCTAGAATTAACCAGAGAGTAATTAAAACAGACTTTTATAAAGGGAAAAAAAAAAAAAAGAAAAATGCACATTGAAAATGTTCATGTGAGAATTTTGTCCAAGAATATAAAGCTATCAATGCATATGGCTATATTTAATTAAAATTAAAAGAGATAAAATAAGACAGATGAAACTATTTGTCCTTTCACCCCCTCAAACCTCAGGCCCCTATTATTATGGCTCCCCCACTCAGGCTAGTGAAATAAGCCAAAGAACTCCTCTTCCTAAACTAGTCAAACTGCCCTTATTCAGGTTGAGAGGTTCACCAAATAGTTAACTTTCATTTTGAAAGATAATACCACTAATCATGCCACTGATTTTCTGTTCTGAATTGTCTGTTGTTTATTCTAATACCTAATCTAATTATAATGATGATTGTTTATACTGCACAGTTACATACTTTAAAAATAACAATTCTGTGCTTTGATCTACAGTTTAGAGAAAATATTGGAAAAGTGAATACATTCTAAAGGCCTGTACAATAGTAATTATGACTATATATGTAAAGCGTAAGTTTACAGCAACTTATAAATAACTACTTAACTAGTTATTTGTAATTAGACATTTATCACGTATAATTTTCTCAAAATGTTAACACATACTAGAGCTTTGAATAAAGTAAAAATAAAAATATCAAAAATTCCAAATAAATTAAAAAGTATGTACTTTAGGAATGTTAAATTATTACCTTTAGGGAAATGTGGGGGTAGGGGTGGGCTGGAGTAGGATTATGTGTGTGTATGCACAGCTTTGCCCAGTTACTGTCGTTTTTATGTATTTCAAGGTCATGATTTTTCTAATTTGACTCTTGCTTAAAGCATTCCTGTAGACTAGGTCACCTATCCAATTACAGATCTAAAGTGGAGGAAAAGGATAAAAATATGCAAAACCAACCACATAGTCGCCCCTATTTACAATGTTTAGGAACATTCCCCTTCTCTCTCACTGGGAAGAAAGCCATGTTATACTTAAAGGGATTGTTCAGTCTTTATTCTGTATTCTCCTACACTGGATTATAAAAACTTAGCAGATATTCAAACATTATTTGTGTGGTTTTTGAAATTATAAAATAAATTTTTAAAACCACAAGTCTAAAACCAGTTCATAGTTCTTTTTAAAAGTCTAACTTTTATTGATAAAAAGATAAAAGTTCCCCCAAATTAGTATTTTACATTGCTAGAAAAAATTTAGAAACTCAGAAATTTAAAATGATCAGTTGGTGCCAACACATTCCTTTGTCTTCTCTCGTGAGTATCATGTAAAAATGTCTATGACTTCTACTAACATGTCAATACAGATTGAGATATTTTATAAATTCCTATAGGAAGCACTATTTCATTTCTCTCTCCTCCAATCAAGCTCACTTTTAAAACTGATAACCCATCTTCATGTTACTTCATAATGTACCTGAGTTGTAGCAACAGCAGGGGTTGCAGACGACGCCGCTGATGGGGACAGAGCTCCCACTGGTTGCAAATGCCCAGAAGACTGCTGAGGTAAATGTGAACTGGAAACAGGAGTACTAGATCCTGAGCCAGATACTACATTTGGAAATGATACTGCTACGTCATTGTTGTTATAAATACCTGAAAGAAAAGAAATTTTATAACTTAGCAGTCAAATTTGTCAGACACACCACATCAATCAATATGCTAGAATACTCACATTTTCTCCTGATCCCTCCCCCAATGACAAATTTTATTGGTGGTGGTTAAAAAAAAAAGTATCAATAACTAACTAAATAAATACTGATTTTTCATTAAACACTTGTCTAAAAGAATCTGTCTCTTTATATATCAAAAATGGCTTTGCTAATATAATAGACAGGGATCACATTGGGAAGTGCTTTGTAAAAATAAGAAGGGTTTTAGGAATTCCTAAGAACAATGAAATGTTTCTTAAGCAGAAAAATAAAGCAATTGGAGTTGCATAAAAAGCACCTAGTTGGTCTTTCACACACAAATGAGGGCCCAGAACTCATGATTGAGAAGAGTTGAAATGGGAAGATACTTTTATTTTAAAAAGGTCACCTATACTACAATGTAGAAAATAAAGTAGAGTGGGACTAGACTTGGGATTTGGAGACCAATAAAGAAGCTGATGACATTGCAAGACACAAGCTTTGAGAATAATGAACGTAGGTTGATTCTAGGAAATTCAGGAAGTAGACCAGAAAGGACTTTATGAATGACTAAATAGGGTATACAAGTGTGGGTACTGGAGGGGGGGCAGAGGAGTAAGAGAGAACACAGAGGACATGATGTGTACTACTAGGTGGTGGTAACAGTCTCTTCAAGGAACAAAGAACACAGTGGCATCATGGTAAAAGCTAGAAAGAAAGGAGGAAATGAGAGAGTGGAAGCAATTCATTCTAAAAAAGTACATGGGAAAGGGATGGAGAGGGAGAATGAGAAAAAGACAAAAACAAGGATTTCACGGAAAAGAAGGTGTTTTTTTGCTTGATTTATTTGTTTTAAAGATGGGAGATCATGGTCATATGTTGATAACAAAGAGCCCACAGAGAGAGGTTCTTTGTGGATTAAGTTTAGAGAAAGGATTACCTATAACTCAGTTGAGCTCTCAACCAGTGGTGATTTTGCTCCAGAGAAGACATCTGACAATGTGTGGACACATTTCCGGTTGTCAAAACTAAGGACTGTTACTGATACCTACTGGGGAGAGGCAATGGCTATTGCTAAACATGTTAGAATGCCCAGGTCAACTCCACGCAACTAAGAATTATCTGGTCCACAGTGTCCATAGTGTGGAAGCTGAGGGATCTTGTCATAACTAAGACTCTTGGGAGGATGGGAAGAAATAAGATCCTAAGAACCTAACACTAACTAGAGGAAATCAGGAAAAAATTAGCACAAGTGGGCTGCAGTTAAAAAAAAAATCTTTTTGAGAAACTAAAGCCCTCAAAGGCAACAAATTATTATATCAACAATACAATTTACTTGTTCTAAAGAACATAAATATTATTGGTTCATAATAAATAAAAACACCTATAATCTTCAAACTAGGGGAATAAAAGAACTGGGACATCATAAAGGCCTTACAACTATAATTGAGGCTTCCAAGATATCCATAATTTCTCCAGAAAAAAACATAATTTATTCATTCAACAAATACATCCATTACACAAACATCTGAGAGCTCACAGTTTGCCAGACATTATTCTAAACCCTGGAGATACAAAGCCATTCAAGATATGTGGTCTCCACTTTCAAGAAGCTTAGCAGAAAAAAAGATACAATTACAAAAGACTGTGAAGAATGACAGAAACATCCTCTGGGGGCTATGAGTGCAAATAAAAGAGAATCTCTCCAGGACCTGGAGTGAGAGAGAGAGGGTGGGGAGGTGTGTCAAAAAACTTACTGGAAGAGATGAGTGTTAAAGCTAATTTCCAAAGGAGCCACAGAACAGAGGCAAAGAGTGGTTTGAGGAAGAAACATGCAACAGAGAGCGGGGTAATTTCTAAGAATTTAAAATTACCATCTGAATAGGTTAAGCAAGAAATGAAGCAAAAAAAAAAAGCAGGAAGTAGATCAAGACGAACATTAAAAGTTAAACGTTTAAAAAATTTAGAGACAATAGGAAACCATTGAGGCTGTAAACAGAAGCTTTGTGTGATCAGATTGGTGTTTAAGCAAATCATAAATCAAAGGCACAGGGAAAGACTAGATTGGGGAGGATATTTAAATTAAGACCAAGTAAATTATTAAGGGTTGCTACAATAATACTGATGAGCAAAAACAGGGATTAAGCTAAGGTAACAGCAGTAAAGAGACATTACAGAGGCAAAGTTCATTTGACTGGTAACTAATTAGACCTAAAATATAAAAAAGAGGGAAGACTCATTAAGTACAAGCAAGTGGACATGAGAGTGGTGATACCAATCACTGAAGCAGGAGTAGCGATTGAGAATATCCAGTATTTGGTTACTATGTACAGGTCACTAGCGTAATAGCCCAATGAGATAACTATCACTCTCATTTCACATAACAGAAAGAGAAGTTAAGAGAAATAAAGTAACTTGGGGCATTTGCAGCTCTCTGAGCTCTAGCTGAAGGGGGGTGAGGGCAGTTAGTAAGGAGTTTTCTATACCATATAGCTCATACAAAGCAGACTGTCCACAAATCAACCAGTGGTAAACTACTGAGTATGCAATCGGCTAACCAAAGGCACTCACAAGGTGTTCCCTCTACTGGAGGGGTGAAGAAACCTCATGTTACAGGCCTAGTATCATGGCACTCCGTGAAACTTGATTTGCAAACTTCCCTTCAAGCGTCTTGTGCAAAAAACTGCTCAGGACTTTAAAACAGATCTGCATTTCCAGAGTGCAGCTATCAGTGCTTTGCAAGAAGCAAGTAAGGCCTATCTGTTTGGCCATTTGAAGACACCAACAATTATCCGAAAAGATATCCAGCTAGCATGCCACATACATAGAGAACATGCTTAAGAACCCACTATGATGGGAAACATTTCATTATTAAATTTTTTTTTCTCTTCTTCCTGTTTCTGGTAGTTCTAAACATTAGGTATTTTTTCCATGGGGTCAAAAGGTAGCTAAGTATAAGGGGACTGCAGGTGGAAAATAGGGACAGATAATTTACTGGCAGTTTTTCAATTTTCATTTTTGTACGATTTAAAAACTATTAATACAATACTTCCAGTCAAGATAGCAGCATAGGTAAACATGGCTCACCTCCACACACAACCACATAAAAAAACACAAGTAAAATATACCGTATTTTGCTATGTATAATGTGTGTCCACATTTCTGGTCCAAACTTTCAGGAAAAAGAATCTTTTAATTTTTTAATTCAATTATTTACTTATTTATTTATATTTATTTATTTATTTATTTTTAAAGATTTTATTTCTTTTTAGAGAGAGAGGGGAAGGGAGGGAGAGAGGGAGAGAAACAGCAATGTATGGTTGCCTCTCACATGGCCCTCACTGGGGACCTGGCCCACAACCCAGGCATGTGCCCTGACTGGGAATCGAACCGGGACCCTCTGGTTCCCAGCCAGCGCTCAATCCACTGAGCTACACCAGCCAGGGCTTTATTTATTTATATTTAGATACCTGTTTTTTGTATTACAAAGGAATTTTAGCATTTATTTTTGTACATATTATGACACAAGAAATTTACATGAAAATAATTACAAAACACAAGAACAGATACAAGGTATTTCAGGTACCACCCATGTATAATATGCATCCTTATTTTTCCCTCAAAAATTTGGGCAAAAAAGTATGTATTATAAACAGCAAAATATGGTAGAACCACCAATACTCAGAACTGTCAGAAATCAAGTTGATAGAAGTGTGACAACTATGGAATTAAAGAAATCACATCCATCCAGACTGGAAGGAAGGGCGCGGACACTGAAAGGGCTGGTCCTACATCCATGTGTGGTGGATAAAAATTCAGAAGGGTTATCTCGGGAGCAGCGTCCCAGCCCCTCACCAGGCCCCACCCCACCCACGGTTCCAGTGCCAGGAAAATAAGTCCCCATTACATCTGGCTGCAAAAACCAGCAGGGACTGAATCTGTGGAAGAAACTATTGGAGTCCCAAGCAGTTCCCCTTAAAGAACGCACACATGGACTTACTCAGATTCACTCTCTCTGAGCTCCAACACCAGAGTAATAGTTTGAAAGGCACCAATGGCATACAGGGAGAAGCTCAAGTGACTGGCATCAAGTCAAGAACTAGGGGAGCAGTTTTTTCTCACACAGAAAGGCAGGTAGAGGCCACTGTCCCTTTTTGAGCCTTCCCCCCACAGATCCACACAGCCAGCAAGCTGGAGCTGTACCTGAGATGCCATCAACCTGGCTAACACTGTTTGCCCTGCCCTGGAGATCCCGATTCTGTCCCACCCAATTTACAGGCCCACCCAGACTGTTAACTGTGACTTTTCCATAAAGAGTGGCTAGTTTTGGCTCATGCTTCACAACTTTCTAAATCCTCTCAAACAATCAACAGCCAGCCTCAGTGAGCTCCCAGTACCCATACCTCTTGCTAAGTGACCCCAGACCAATCATTAGCAGCAGCCAGCCAAGACTGACGGTTTGGCTTCACCTGGGAATCTCTAAGCCCAGCACAAGCAGCAGCCATTTCAGATTGTTTTATAGCTCAGGCAGGCTGGCCTTGTGCAAAACGCAGGTGGAGGCTGACCTTGACCTGCATCACCTGGGAAACTCCAGGGCCAGCACACCAAGTAGACAGCTACAGACCACATCAGAGCACCACAACAGTGCCCTGGCACAGCTAATCTTCCACGGATGACAGAGGTGGATGGTCAGTAGTCATGGCCAGTACTTTCAGGTGACTGGCCCAGGAAAATCCCTCCCATTGACCTGCCAACACCAATCAAGGCTCAACTACAAGAGGAGGGTGCACTCAGCCCACATGAAGGATACACCTCAAATACCCAACTTGGATGATAGGAGAGGCTTGTGCCACTGGACCCTACAGGACACCTACTACATTAGGCCACGCTACCAAGACAGGGAGTCAGAGCAGCTCTACCTAATACATAGAAACAAACACAGGGAGGCTGCCAAAATAAGGAGACAAAGAAACATTGCCCAAATGAAAGAACAGATCAAAACTGCCGAAAAAGAGATAAATGAAATGGAGATAAGCAATCTAACAGATGTAGAGTTCAAACCACTGGTTATAAGGATGCTCAAGGAACTTAGTGAGGACCTCAACAGCATGTCAGACATGAAGGATACACTAACTGAAATAAAGAACAATTTACAGGTAAATAGTAGAATGGATAAAGCCAAGAAAATCAAATGAATAATTTAGAACATAAGGAAACAAACAAACAAACAAAAACAACCAATCAGAACAAGAAAAAAGAAAGGGAAAAAAAAACCCAACCAGGACAGGGCAAGCAGCCTCTGGGACAACTTCAAGTGTTTCAATGTTTACATCATAGGGGTGCCAGAACAAGAAGAGAAAGAGTAAAACAATGGAAACCTCTTTGAACAAATAATGAAAGAAAACTTCCCTAATTTGGTGAAGGAAATAGACATGCAAGTCCAGGAAGTACAGAGTCCCAAACAAGATGGATGCAAAGAGGTCTCCTCTAAGATACGCCAAAGGTTAAAGATAAGAGAGCCCTGGCTGGTATAGCTCAGTGAATTGAGCGCAGGCTGGGAACCGAAGGGTCACCAGTTCGATTCCCAGTCAGGGCACATGCCTGGGTTGCGGGTCAGGTCCCCAGTGAGGGCCATGTGAGAGGCAACCATACATTGCTGTTCCTCTCCCTCTCTGTCTCCCTCTCTTCCCCTCCCTCTAAAAATAAAATAAAATCTTAAAAAAAAAAAAAAAAAAAAGACAGAATCTTAAATGCAGCAAGAGAAAAGCAGTTAATTACATATAAGGGTGTCCCCATAAGACTGTCAGTTGATTTTGCAAAAGAAACTTTGCAGGCTAGAAGGGATTGGCAAAAAATATTCAAAGTCACGAAAAGCAGGGACCTACGGACCTACAGCCAAGACTGTTCTACTCAGCAAAGCTATCATTTAGAATCGAAGGGCAGATAAAGTGCTTCCCAGACAAGAAAAGACTAAAGAAATTCATCATCACCAAACCATTATTACATGAAATGTTCAAGGGACTTATTTAAGAAAAAGAAGATCAAAACTATGAACAATAAAATGGATATATATATATATATATAAACAATTGAACCTAAAAATCAAACTAAGCAAACAAAAAGAACAGAGACAGAAGAATCATGGATATGGAGAATGTTTTGATGGTTGCCAGATGAGAGTGAGGTGTCAGGGAATGGGTGAAGAGGTGAGGGGGATTAAAAAGTACAAATAGTGCTCTGGCTGGCGTAGCTGAGTGGATTGAGCATGGCCTAAGAACCAAAGGTTCAGGGCACATGCCTGGGTTGTGGGCCAGGTCCCCAGTGGGGGCCACGTGAGAGGCAACTACACATTGATATTTCTCTCCCTCTCTTTCTCCCTCCATCTCTCTAAAAATAAATAAATAAAAATCTTAATTAAAAAAAAAAAAAGATGTACAAATAGTTACAGGATAGCCATAGGGATGTAAACTACAGTATAGGAAATGGAGTTGCCAGAGAACTTATATGCATGACCCATGGACATGAACAAAGGAGGGAGGACCACTGGAGGGAAGCAGGATGCTGGGTGGTGGTGGTAGGTGAGTGGGTAAAGGGAGGTAAATTAGTACAACTGTAAGAGCATAATCAATAAAAAAATTATTAACAAATATGTCAATGTAGGCACATAAAGCATTAATGCAAGTCAAAATGTTTCAGTGAACAAATTTCAGAAGTTCAACTTTATAACAATTATACATAAACCTGTTAAATTTTCTGGACAATGCCAACATTTGCATTTTTTTTTTAAAACAAGTACATTTCTTATTGATGGAAACTAAATGCTGTTTGTAGCATTTTTATCATACAGTAGATTCCATCCATTAACTATACATTCTGAGTTGTCATATGCTGTTCCTGTAAGTTTGCTATTAAAATATATTAAACTATAAAAGTAAATAAAGTAACTTTCTTTTTTCTAAGATTTTATTTATGTTTAGAGAGAGAGGGAGGGAAAGAGAAAGAGCAGGAGAAAAACATCAGTGTGTGGTTGCCTCTTGGGCCCCCCCACTGGGGAACTGGCCAGCAACCCAGGCATGTGCTCTGACTGGGAATTAAACCGGCAACCCTTTGGTTTGCAGTCTGTCACCCAACCACTGAGCCACATCAGCCAGGGCTAAAGTAACTTTCCTAATGACCTAAGCTGGCAGATCAGGATTCAAACTCACAGCTGTCTGATTCTGTAACTGCAACCATCTCCTCCTAACTACAAGTGTGAGGTTCAGGGTGATCATCGTTGTCTTTGAGATGCTTGCAAAACATAGAACTGTAGTTCTAGAACAGGTCAAGATGAGCCTAAAACTTGGCAGAAAAATGAGGTCTGTAGACAGATTTCAAAAATGAATGGATAAATTAATAAAATAAAAACTCTAGATTTCTAATTTCTCCTGAAAAACTGAAGCTCTATTAAAATTCGATACCACATTCTGAAATAGCAACTATCTGCCAAAGCTTTGGACAGACATAGATTCTTTAATTCAAAAGAGTTCCATCATTCCTTACTCTTCATTTCTTCTTAATTCATTACCTACATGACCCCAGTAAGTATTTGATTTATAACTCCTGATATGGAAGTGGGTCAAAGCCAAGAAATGGAAAAATGAGATCACTCTAAGTTCTGAGCATGATCAAGAGAAAAGGACCAAAGACAGAACCCTAGGAAATGTTACCACTTAAAGGGTAGACATAAGCAAACAAACAAAAATAAAAGATAAACAACTAAAGATAAACCACAAAGAATAAAATTTAAAACTAAGAGAGAGAATCTTATAAACCACTTTGAGAATTTCAAAAGAAAGGTCAAATGATTCTATTGGTTATTTAAGGTAAAGACAGAAAAAGGAGCCACTAAATATTGGCAAGATAATAATTTTAAGAAGTTTGACTGTAAAGAACAGAAAAGAGACAGCATGTAAATGAAACAAATATCTATAAACCTTACATTCCAAAGGAGAGGCACATAGCCAAAAAGTAATAATTTTTATGTTGTTTACCCCATAGTTCATTCACCAAGTATTTACTGAGGTTTTTATTATTCAAAAAGGTGCCCTGGCTGGTGTGGCTCAGTGGATTGAGTGCCAGCCTGCGAACCAAAAGTCACCAGTTCAATTCCCAGTCAGGTTACATGCCTGGGTTGCAGGCCAGGTCCCCAGTTGGGGGCATGCGAAAGGCAACCAATCGATGTATCTCTCGCACATCGATGTTTCTCTCCCTCTCTTTCTCCCTCTCTAAAAATAAGTAAATCTTTTTTGTTTAAAGGCACTAAACATCACAAAGAAGAGAAGAAATTCTGCCTTCAAAGAACTTACAGTCTCATAACAGAGCTAATAAGTATCTTACAAGTTTTTAGTAAGTATCCATAAGCTTTTTACAAGTTATATGATCTTTCAATCCAAAACAAGGTGACAGTCATCAAATTAAATAGAATTGAGTCCTGCAATGCATAAGCTCTAGGAAAATACCCTGAAATTCCTCTGTTCAGGATAGAGAATAGAAACAAAGACACAGAATGATACAGAGGGTGACAGTGACACACTGATTCATTCAGTGATTCATTCATTCATCTATCCATTCATCTAGCAAACAAATATTTATCACATATCTATTTGAAGACAGGCACTGTGCTAGGAACAGGGAATAAAGTAGGGAACAAGACAAACAAGATCTCCACTCTGAAGGAATTTACTACTTAATAAGGAAGGCAAACATTAAAACAAACAAGGGACGACTATGAATTGTGACAAGTAGTATGTATGATGGAAGAAAAAAGGGTACCATGAGAGTGAAAAATTAGGAAGCAGAAAGGACCTGTCTAAAGAAATGACACTAAAACAAAGATCTAAAAGGTAGACTGGTAGGTGAGAGTTAAGTAGAAAAGCTTGTTCAAAAGACGAGGAAAAACCCTGGCTGGTGTAGCTCAGTGGATTGAGCGCGGGCTGGGAACCAAAGGGTCCCAGTTCGATTCCCAGTCAGGGCACATGCCTGGGTTGCAGGCCAGGTCCCCAGTGAGGGCCATGTGAGGAGCAACCACACATTGCTGTTTCTCTCCCTCTCTGTCTCCCTCCCTCCCCCTCTCTAAAAATAAATAAATAAATAAAATCTTAAAAAAAAAAAAGACGAGAAAAAAATAGATGATGTGGCTAGAGCACAGTGAAGAGAGGGGTAGAGGGCATGGTTGGAGACAGGGAAGGAGCAGATCTCACAGGACCTTGTAAGCCATGTAAAGGGGTTTATAATTTATGTTAAGATTAATGGAAAGAAACCAACAGGAAAGAACATGACTTAGTTTTTAAAAGATCATTCCTCTTAACTGCTAAGTTGCAAATGAACTGAAAAGGAGAAGAGTGGGAACAGAAAGACCATTTAGAAGTCAATTTGACAATTCAGATGAAAACCTGTGTCCCTCTGGACTACGCGGGTAGTGGTACTCAACATGGAGAAAGCGGGAATCCGGAAGCTGGAATCACCTAAACTTGATGATAAGCTATGTTTGGCAGATGAAGAACAGTATTATGAATGAATACTAGGTTTCTGCCTGCTGTTAGAAGTGACATTTACTGAGATATTGCAAACTGGAACAGGAGAAAAGGATTTTTTTAAAGAGAAAAAAGCTGGTCAGGACTAAGTCTTGAAGACTTCCAACATTTCAAGGACAGTTAGTGGAAGAGAAATTTGTAAAGAAAATTGAGATCAGTAAGGTAAAGAAAAAACCATGAGTACAGTGCACTGAAGTCAAGAAAAGAGAATCTGAAGAAAGAGGGGGCACATCAACTGTATCACATAATGCTGAAGGCTAGTTAAGAAACAGACTGAAAATGCCCATTGGGTCTGGAAACAAGTGCTATCACACATGGTAAATTAGGATGAATGCTACAGTGTGGGCTGAGACAAGAAAACATTGTTTAGATCTAACCTTTTTTTAGTATGCCCACTGTACTGACATAAATCAATATATAAGATAGAAGTATACCTCTCCAGTGACAGAAATATTAGTGTTCACCAACCAGAGTTCCTGCTTCGCAGTTTCAAACCGCCTGGGAGGCCAAATCAGTACCACATCAAGTTGCTTGTTCAGCAAAGAAGAGTATATGAATGAGACAGTTTTGAGGAATATTTAACCAAGCAAATGATTAAGCCTGATAAATTACCTCTAGATACCAAAAGACTGAATATTCTTTTCTGGTGCTTAATATAGTGTGAAGTAGTTAAAAGTCCAAATTCTGCTCCCTCATGCAAATAACCTCTCTGAACTTAACACACCTCATCTATAAAATGAGGATGACACCAATGATTTCATAGGGCTGGTAAAAGGATTAGCTAATGCATGTAAAGCATATATCAATATTATTAGTATACTGTCTACAATATAGTACGCATTTCATAAATAGTAGCCATCTTGCTAAATATAAAGGAGAAATATCTATTAATGTTAAAAGGAATAACTAGGATAATATATACAAGAATAGAAAACTTGTTATTAATGTTGCCTCAATATCCCTTCCTTTGGTGACTAATAAACAGGATATTCAGTATTCTGGCTTTCCCTTTCTAGATCATGGACTATGTCTCTATTAGATTAACACATTCATTACTCAAAGAAGGTAAAATAAAATATAATTTTGAGAGCCCTGATGGGGTAGCTCAGTTGGTTAGAGCATCATCCCAATATGCCAAGGTTGTGGGTTTGATCCCCGGCCAGGGCACATACAAGAATGCATAAATAAATGAAACAACAAATTGATGGTTCTCCCTCTCTCCTCCTGCTTCCTTTCTCTTTCTAAATTATATGAGGGAGAGAGAAAGAGAGAGAGAAAAAGAAAGGGAGGGGAGGGGAGAAGAAGGGAGTGAAGAGAAGATGGTTACAATAAGAGGAAGTCTTCAACAAAAACAAATATGCTAAGAAGTCATCTAATATATAAACTGCAAAACACTCACTGGACTTGGCAATATAAAAACTCTTCCTGACCTGAGTGGAGTAGTACTTCCCAAAA
Organism: Micronycteris hirsuta; assembly: GCA_004026765.1. Classification (NCBI taxonomy): domain Eukaryota; kingdom Metazoa; phylum Chordata; class Mammalia; order Chiroptera; family Phyllostomidae; genus Micronycteris; species Micronycteris hirsuta. Next base: position 122,071 of record PVJI01001492.1, read on the forward strand.
GCCTGTGTGAAGGGGTTTGAAAAATTAATCAATGAGAGAATTTCTATTTTTGGCATGAGGCAGACTAAACAGCCTAAGATCCTTCTTAATTTAAAAAACCTAAGAGTAAATAACTAAATCCACAGAAAGTAAGGGAAATCCTTAGGTGTCAAAAATGTAGAGGAAAAGGCTTTAACAGGTTGTCCTAGAGGAGCCAGCCTGTCAGTAACCTAGCAGTTTTGGCTTTAATGACCACACAGAAAGAGAGATGAGACCTTAGACCTCAGAAAGATAGAAAGTTGAAACTGATGAGACCCTGTTTATATTCTTTTAGGGGAAACACAGATCACCCCCCCCCCAGCCAAATCCTCACAAAACCCCCAAATCACAGCATAGGGAGAAAATAAGGATGCTTGTCCAATTTGACCTGAGTTCTAAATGGCATAGGAAAAGTCTGCCTTGAGAATTTATGGCCATAGCCTTGTCTTCCAACAAGTTTTGGGCTTGAATTTACACTATGGGCCTGGTCTGGCAAATGCCAAACATAAATTAACGTTAGAAGGGGTCAGGTAGTACTGTCACTTGAGTACACAGCAGAAACAAACACAAAACCTCTCTGAAGGAGTATTTCCTCAATCCAGGCTATAAAATGAGCTCACAATACAAAACTAGAAAACATGGAAGGGAAGAATCCCCTTGATCACAAGTTAGCAGACAAAAACATTAAGACTGACCATCTTCTAAGAACCTTAAAAAATAGAAACAACAAATAAAGATTACGAGATAAATATTTTAAATGACTAAGAATCTAAGAGAAGGAATCAAATATGTGATAAAAGAAGAACACTCTATACAAATAAGAGGAATATAGGGCATCCTGCTGTGGTAGGCAGAATTCTAAGGATGTCCTCCCAATTTATCCATTTGTCCATTTATCCTATTTTGAATAACTAGAGCCTAGTTATTCAAGCACTAATCTAGGTACACCTGTAAAAAGGCTTGGCAGGCTGAATTAAGGTGACGATCACCTTAAAATGGGTGAATTACCCTGGATTATGTGGTTAGGCCAGGTGTAATTACAGGAGCCCTTAAAAATGGAAGGGCAAAAGAGTGATAGGAGATGTAGCAGAAGAGAAAGTCCTAGAGATTCTAAGTGTGAAAAGTATTCAACTCACCTTCACCGGTTCTAAGATGTAGGGACACATGTGCAAGGACAGGAGAGAAGCCTCTAGGAGCTTAGGGAGGCCCTCAGTTGACAGCCAGAAAGTGATAACCCCAGTCCTATAAGTGCACGGAATAAACTGCATTCTGACAAAAACTTAAATAAGTTTGGAAGTGACTATTCCCAGAGTCTCCTCATAACAGCCCAGCTGGCCAACTTGATTTCAGCCCCCATGGGACTCTATGCAGAGAAACCAGCTAACCCAGCATAGACTTCTGAATGTGTGCTAATAAATTTGTATGGTTTTAAAATGCTAGTTTTGTGATAATTTGTTATAGTCATAGAAAACTAATATACTTGCAGTGCTAGAAAGGAAGCATTCAATGAATAATGAGGGCATATCTAAAGGGCATGGAGCCAGATTAAAGGGGCTCCCAATGGCTAAATTTAACAATTTAAGTACCACAATAAATGGATTATAATCCACACTTCCCTACGCCTATAGTGATATAAACTGAAAGTCCAAGGAGCAATGGCATACTTATGTAGTCTCACAGTTTACCCCACAAAATACTTACTAATTACTAAGTGGGAAAATAAAAACTTTTCATTGAAAAAACCTGATTATGTGCCATATAATGAGATGCAATGATAGATCTCTTCTATGATATCCTGGCTCCAAAACAACAACCTGAATCTAACAATAAAAAAAATAAAACCAAATCCAAAATAACTAGCCTATAATCCTCAAAAACACTGATATAACTGTCAACACTTGAATGGCATCTAAAGACTAGATGGTAGTAATATGACAATGCTAAATTTCCTATTCTTGACAGTTGTGGCTTTGCAGAAGAATGTCCTTGTTCGTACAAAATATTTAAGAGTTCATGGCTGGATGAGGTACTACATTTGCAACTTATTCTCAAATTGTTTAGGAAAATAAAGTTCTCTGTACTATACTTTTCTGTAAGTTTGAGGCTATTTCAAAATAAACATTTTTTTAATATGTGAAGCTAAACAGTCTTAAAAACAATACACAAAAACAAAACCAGACCAGGTCCATACTAATGAAAAAGGTTCACGAATAATTCTCAAAATTGAAAAACATGCTCACTAACATTCTTTACTGAATAGTCGGGTAAAACAATAAATTAATAGAGCTACAGAGATGACGAGGAAACAAATAAGATCAAAACAGATTTCCCAGATATAGCACAGAGAGATTAAGAAATGAAAATGATAAAAGAGTGATTAAGGACTACAAAGGACAGAATGAAAATCCAAATATGTCTACCAAAGATTTCTAAAGAATAGGAAAAAGCAATATTTTGTTTTAAAGATTTTATTTATTTATTTTTAGAGAGAGGAGAAGGGAGGGAGAAAGAGCAATGTATGGTTGCCTCTCACATGGCCCCCACTGGGACCTGGCTTGCAACCCAGGCATGTGCCCCGACTGGGAATCGAACTGGGACCGCCTGGTTCCCAGCCCGCGCTCAATCCACTGAGCTACACCAGCTGGGCCCAGAAAAAGCAATATTTTAAAACATAATGGCTACAACTGTGTCTAGAATTAAAGGCACAAATTTTCTCACGAGGAAGCACAGGAAGTTCCAATAATCAAGTCACATAGAGACATACCAACAAAACAAAGAGAGGATCTTAAATGAGTGGGTGGGGCAGAACCGTTTGAGTGATAGGTAAACAAATGGGAATGTGGGATTTAAAACATTTAGGTTTTTTGGCCTGGGGTTTTTTCAAGAGGAGAGACACTAGAGCATGTTTAAATAGAGATAAATGATTGTGAAAAAGAAAATGAGGAAACTAAAATGACAAGGTCTCTAGAGGGGGGTTGAAAAGGATGTGATCCAGAGCACAGGGACTACTCTTTGCAAGCAGAACTGGAGAGAAGGAAAGAAGATGGATACAAATCAAGTAGGTTTGCAGAAGTGAGTATAAGAAGATGAAGATTTTTCTGGGATAAGAGACAAAGATATCTAATACATTGTGGATAGAGAAGGAGGAGGAAGAGTTAAAAACAAAACAAAACAAAACAAGGAATTACGGTAAAAATGGAAAGCAATGAGTTTGCTAGAGATGTGTATTAATATTGTCAAGCAATTTAAACGTCAGTCAAGGCTAGTATCATGGATTGATAATTATATGAATTTGTACATGGTATTATTTTCTATCTCTAGAAATACTTAGCTCACATGAAGTATAAAATATGCATATAAGTGGTCAGGTTAATGAGGGTACTTCAACCAAGAAGAGACGAGACACACCTAAATTAATGCAAATCATAAGCCTAGATGAGAAACATCATGCACTGCATTGCATGGTGATTTGTTTGTTTGTTTCCTTACCTTAAGGAAATTAAAAGAAAGATTTAGTAAGTAAAAAGTTCCCAAGTAATACAAAGAACATAATCTTATTAGATGTGACAGCTATTAAAACAATTTGCCATTCTTCATTAAAGGTTTTCTATAATTTAATAAAAACATATAAGTAATGACCACATTAAATTTTAGAAAATGAAAGCAAGAAAAAAACTATTCTGAAACCTGTAATTTTAACACAACCACTGTGATGATTTTATCTAACATTTTATTCTGTAACTATTCATTTATATTTTTGACTCTTCCAACTGTAGTCTGAGCCCTATGAGAACAAGAGTTATATCGTAAGAAACTGACAGTCCTTTGTCATGTATATATTATTTTATGTATAATACATATATAATTTGTTGTTCTGGGTTTGGTGTCTGAGAAAGTATGTCATGGAGCCCTGGCTGCTGTGACTCAGCAGACTAAGCGGCAGCCTGCCAACCAAAGGGTCACTGGTTCAATTCCCAGTCAGGGCACGTGCCTGGGTTGCGGGTCAGGTCCCCAGTAGGTGGGGAGACACGAAAGGCAACCACACACTGATGTTTCTCTCCCTCTCTTTCTCCCTCCATTCCCCTAATACATCTACAAGTCTAGCCTTTTCATATGTTTCTTAGAACAGGAGTCACTTCTACTTAGTCCTTTTAGATCACTTCCCATGAAGCACTTCATTTTACTAGTCCATGCTTTAGAATTTTTTCCTTGTCTTTGGTATTTAAAAATATCCCTATAACAAGTACAGAAGAGGACTTTTCCTTCCCTCTTTTTTCTTTGGCACTCTATGGGTATCTGCAATCTAAGATCTCTCAGCTTTTTAAAGGTAGTTTACCTCCATTATTTCTTCAGATTCTTTCCTCCTCTCCATTTCTCTCTCCCCTTTTTGGGACTCCTGTTATCTAGGTTCTACTTCTATCTTCCATAGTATATAGCTTTTATTTTGTTTGTATGTAGGTGTGTATGTATGTATGTTTGTATGTGTGTAGTTTTGGTCATCTCCTCCATTCTAGAGATTTCCTTACTCTGACCTACCCATTAAATTACTTTGTTCCTCAGCTATATAGCTTATGCTATTCATCCCATTCGTTGTGTTCTTTCTTCAACTATTATAGATTTCCGTACCTAAAATTTCTAGTTGTTACTTTTTAATATTTTGTTTCAAATTATTATCTTCCCTCATGTCTTTTATATGTTTAACACACTAATGTGTCTTCTCTATATAGTTCCATGAAGACTGATCTGGGTAGAAAATCAGACTCATATTACTAGCCAAGATGGATTTAAGATTTTTGGTCTCCTCAATGGTGACATACCCAGAGATAACTTTTCAATATAAGCTTCCTAATACACCTTTCGAATGAAAATATTACTTGTTCATGATATTACAAGCATGATGGAGAAAAGTCTGAGAACCATAATTCCAAATACATAGCTGCTACATAAATATACTATTCCATCTAGAGATCCTGAAATAAAATGACCCTCTGAGTATGAAACTAATACTAGACATCTAAAGAAATAGCTCACCATAGTACATAGTCTGTATCTCCATTAAATGAGGTGATTAGGACATAATTTCTACAAACACATAACTATAAATTAATGTGAAAGGAAGCTGCAAAACAGTCAACTGTATTATAAAGAGGGAAAAGAATCTTATCAAGAAGGTGATCGATAGTCTTTAAACATAATTTAACTAACTGTCCCTACTCTGATATCAGATTCACTATGCAATCAACTTCCCAATCATAATTCATTTTCCCAAGATTACTTTAAGGAACAATAAGGGAAGCAACACTTGTTATTCTATACAGTCTCTTTTTTTTCATAAATGACTAAGTGACATACTTCCCAACCATCATTTCTGAGATATTGCTTTGAGTAAATAAGCCCAACTGATCAACTCTAGGTATACTGGACAAAACCAGAAGAAGGCTAATATAATAATCTGTGAAAGAGATAATAAGGATCTGAACCAACCCATAGCCATGAAGAAGAAAAATGGATTTTGAAAATAATAAAGAAATTAGATATAAAATCATGTTAGGAAACTTCAAATTAATTATTTAGAGAAAAAGATTTAGAAGGTACCACTAGTTGGCAGAGAACAGGATGAGAAACAAACACACTGTTACCAAAGAATACAAAAGGAGAGGCAATTTCTTTTCAGGATTACAAAAGAAAATAACTAGCACTCAGAAGCACAATCTTTACATATATAGGTACCATTATTTATTATTCCATGTAATCACTGAAACACTAGTCTGAAGTAAGTAAAAGGAAAATACTTTTGTAAACACATTCATTACTACACATATTAAAAGCAATAATCATCTCTTTTGTGAGTAAACTTATTTTTAAAATTCCTAGTAATTTAAACATTCATTCATCAGATATTATGAAAATTTTTAAAAATTAAAGTTTTGATTTGTTTTACACTGAGTATTTTCACAGCTATTCTGTTCTTCCTTCAAGTTGACTTTTTCTACTTCTTCACTTGATTGCTTCCCATCTATTCAGATTTTTGGTTCATCAAATATTCTCTCTCATCTTAATCCATTATCCTTCTAGAATCTTCCTTTCCACCCATTAAGACTTTTCTATCTTAAAATAACCCTGATCCAAACTCTTTGTTTCCTCTACCAACATTTCTCAGCCTTGACCAATCAAAAGAGTTTCAGTGATTTACCCCCATATGGACTACTTTCAATTTTCCTTCATGTCCAAACTCTAATTTCATCTATTCATTTGCATGCTAAACATCTATATACTTCAATATCTTGTTGGTATATTAATACACAAATTCTCTCAGCTACTGACATTCAATTCATTGACAATTACTACCACTTCTTCCATTTATTTGGGCCCTCGATACATTTGGCTAGATCAGCAATTTTCAAATGGTATGCCACAAGAGGCACACCAGTATGCTGCGAGAATATGAGACTTCCAGCCAAGATGGTGGTGTAGGTAGATACACTTTGCCTCCTCGCAGAAGGAGGCGAATTTAAAAACAAAGGAGGACAAATTTAAAAACAAAAAATAACCAGAACTGCCAGAAAACTGAACAATATGGAAGTCCAACAATCAAGGAGTTAAAGAATAAACATTCGTTCAGACTGGTAGGAGGGGCAGAGACGGGCAGCCCGAGCGGAGAGGATGCGGGGCAAGGTGGTAGCTGCCACACCAGGTAGTCCCACATTCACGTGCTAATAAATCGGGAGAAACTGGGGACTGAGACAGCGCAACCCAGGGCTTCAGTGCTGGGAAATAAAGCCTCAAAACCTCTGGCAGTAAAAATCTGTGGTGGTTGCAGCAGTGGGAGAAACTCCCAGTCTCACAGGAAAATTCACTGGAGAGACCCCCAGGGTCCTAGAACATATACAAACCCATCCACCTGGGAATCAGCACCAGAAGGGCCAAATTTGCAATGTGGGTAGTGGGGCAAGTGACTGAAAGACGCCCACAGCTGTGCAAGTGGCATTGTTCCCTCCAGGACCCCTTCCCAACATACAGCGTCACAACTCAGCAAAGTAGGTTACCCCGCCCTGGCGAATACTGAAGGCTTCCAACATGACAAGGTAACAGGTACACTGACACAAAGAAATGTGGCCCAAATGAAAGAACAGATCAAAACTCCAAAAATAGAACTAATCAATGAAGAGATAGCTAAGCTATCAGATGCAGAGTTCAAAACACTGGCAATCAGGAATGGTTACCTGAAGTGGTTTACCACAGAAATGCTATTACCAAGAAATGGTTTAGTATGGTTGCAAAATAGAGAAAAAAGTTAAAGCTATGCATAATGAAATAAAGAAAAATATACAGGGAACCAATAGTGAAGGGAAGGGAACCAGGACTTAAATCAATGCTTTGGACCCAAAGGAAGAAATAAACATTGAACCAAAAGAGAATGAAGAAACAAGAATTCAAAAAAATGATGAGAGGCTTAGGAACCTCCGGGACAACTTTAAATATTACAACATCTGAATCATAGGAGTGCCAGAAGGAGAGGAGAAAGAGCAAGAAATTGAAAACTTATTTGAAAAAATAATAAAAGAGACCTTTCCGTAATCTGGCAAAGGAAATAGACTTCCAGGAAGTCCAGAAAGTTCAGAGTCCCAAAGAAGTTGGACCCAAGGAGCAACACACCAAGCCACATCACAATGACATTACCCAAGATGAAAGATAAGGAGAGAATCTTCAAAGCAGCAAGAGAAAAGGAGACAGTTACCTACAAAGGACTTCCCATAAGACTATCAGCTGATTTCTCAAAAGAAACCTTGCAGGCAAGAAGGGGCTGGAAAGAAGTATTCAAAGTCATGAAAGGCAAGGACCTACATCCAAGGTTACTCTATCCAGCGAAGCTATCATTTAGAATGGAAGGGCAGAGAAAGTGCTTCTCAGATAAGGTCAAGTTAAAGGAGTTCATCATCACCAAAGCCTTATTATATGAAATGTTAAAGAGGTTTATTTAAGAAAAAGATGATCAAAAATATGAATAGTAAAATGACAACAAACCCACAACTATCAACAACTGAACCTAAAGAGCAAAACAAAACAAAAAAAGCAAGTAAACAACTAGAACAGGGAAAGAATCACAGAAATGGAGGGTTATCAGTGGGCAGGGGGAAGGGGGAGAATGGGGAAAAAGGTACAGGGAATAAGAAGCATAAATGCAGGGGGGAGGGGGGACGGGACAATAGGGTGAAGGGTTTACGGGAACCACTATAGAGGACACATGGACAGAACCAACGGTGGGGAGGGGTGAAGGAAAGGGAGGTGGGATTGGGGGGGGGAGGGGAGAGTATGCAGACAACTGTAATTGAACAACAATAAATAAATAAATAAAATAAAAAACTAAAACTAGGAGGCCTGGGGGGGCTTGTGGAGAGAGTAACATCTGTGCAGAGCCCTGCGAAGGTCACCAAGCAGCCAGGTGGGTATTTGGGGGAAGAGAATCCCAGCAGAGGGAACAGCAGGTGAACATGGCCTGAGTGGGGCCCATGTTCCCCCTCAGCCCCTCTGTCACTTTGGCCTCTGGACAGGGAGAGGTAGCAGAGTGACCTGATTTTGCAAAACCACTCTGCTTTTCCACACCCTAAAAAAAAAAAAAAAAGCATAAATGGTAGGTACAAAATAGACAGGGGGAGGTTAAGAATAGTATGGGAAATGGAGAAGCCAAAGAACTTACATGTACAACCCACAGACATGAACTAAAGTCAGGGGGGGAATACTGGTAGGAGGGGAGGTACAGGGCAGAGGAGAATAAAGGGGAGGGAAAAAATGGGACAACTGTAAAAGCATAGTCAATAAAATATACTTAAGAAAAAAGAATTTTAAAAACATGCAATACCTGACTAAGGCAGTGGCACTGACCTCTTTTCCCTTAGATTGTCAAATTAAAAAATGACAACAGCAAACACAACCATAGCTGTCCAGTGTGAATCAATCTAAATTATACCTATTTTTTGTCAGATCAGCAAAAAATATACTTTCTGGTGTGCTGCAGAATTTTAATAATTAGTTTATGTGTGCCATGAGATGAAAAAGGTTGAAAATCACTGGGTTAGATTGTACAGAAATCTAATTATTTTCTCTGATCAAACATTAACTCCTTTCAATCTTGTATGCTGCAGCCAGATGAACCTGGGTTTTATCTTTTTTCCCATCGAACACCAACAACTTTCAACTCCTTAGTCTAATATCTGAGGCTGCTATTTCACAAATATTTCATATCAAATATCAACATCACCATCACTTCACACAGCTTGTGTATTCTCATACTTGTGCCATTGCTGGTGCTTTTTGTTTTCCTAGGATTGGGCATCTAGCCCTGTTCCCTATCTACAAATAGCTAAATTCTACATGTTCTTTAAGCACCAGGTAAAATATCACATTTCCCAGACATCTCATTCCCTCAGTTGAAAGTAATTCTCCCTGACCTTAAACTCTTAGTGTCCTACAGATCATTAGAGAAACTCTGTCTATCTTGAAATTTTTATTTACTGATATACACACATTGCTCTTCCTTTTAGCTTTTGTGTTCCCTAAAGACAGGATTCATGTGCAGAAAAGTATGCTTATTTCCCCGAAGCAACTAACCAGAATGTCAGATACAGAAAGAATTTAATATATACTTGTCAATGGAAAAAAAAGCTGAGACACTCTTGAGACATTCCATATTGCAGATACTTACATCCTGAAAGATCAGTCTTATTAATATGTGATACTGAGATTTTTGGAGGAGGGCCAGGGGTAGAGTAGATGAATACATTAATTGGTTAAGACTAGTTGATTCAGAATACACATGCTCTCAACTGATCTAGGAGTATTTGAGAGATACATTCAGAATTACAGAATTATCATGAATCATGGGATATCTCAGCTTCTTCCCCTTAGTAAGAATGAACGGTCACAGATTTAGAAAGTGGTCTTAAAAATCAAAACTTAGGCATCTAGACCCTGACAAGTAAGTAGTTTTAGGAATCCTAAATCCCACCCTACCATGTCTTAGCAATATAGCAGAAATTAGAAATTAGGATAGCAGACAATCATAAATCCCACTCTACCATGTATTAGCAATATAGCAAGTACAATAGGTAAGAACACGATAACATACTCATTCTACCAACCATTCAAGATTATGGAGAATTCCTTCTAATTATAATTTTTGTGACTATAGAGCTCTAATATTGTTTTATATGGGAAGGTTTCCAAACTACATTAGTAGTTTCCAAACTGCTGCAAACTACTATAGTTTCCAAACTACATTAATTTAACGCTGTTACCTTTAGAATCATGTTTAAGTTTGGTACATACCTATGAATTTAAGTTTCTGCTTTGTTAATGTAGAATTATAATCTTTGTCTAAAGAAAAGACAATTTTTAATAACTAGTCCCTAAAAACTATTACGTTAGAGAAGCTGAGGAATTTAAGTCATATGGGAAGAAAAAAAATCAGTAGAGTTAAAGGTCCTAAAAAAAAGCTATGGAAATTTTAAGTCATTATAAATTTGTTTTCACTAAAAAAGGAAGATTATTAATGGCATTACCATTCAATTAACTTTAAATTAATTCTTATAAATTAATTTTCATTTCTATTAATTCCTTCACTCAGAAACTTTACAGGTTCTGTTTCTCTTGCAGTTTCAATGAGAAGCTTATAAATTTCATTTTGCTTTGTAGTAGTTAACATGCATACTGAAAATTATTTTTCTCCCCAGTGGCTGACTCACTATCCAAATGTCAATATCCTTTGTGTTTACCACTTAAAAGTCTTTGAAGCCTATGTCCAGAAACATATAGTGATTCAAGACACAAAGTAGCTTAGATGCTTTGAAATGGAAAAGGTCTTACTGTCTTATCTACAGCATATGTCTTACACTACTTAGCAGAGCTATATAGTATTAGTCAGTCCTTCATACACAGGAACAAAACACTGGAATGGAATAGTAGTGTTTGGTGTATTCTGTAATGTAACAATTTATTGTATAGAAATAAAGAACACACCAACTAATTGGGTAAGGAGGAAAAACAAGTTTATTGCAATTAAAAAGAAATTAGAACTAACCTCCACACTATACAGAGCAACAACTCCTCCCCATCAATAATGTATCATTATACATACTGAATCTCAAATGATTAACAGACTAGGAAACTGTTACGCCTGAGATTTCCTCATCTCTGTTCTTAAGATCCCTACCTCCTTAATGCTTCCCTGAAATAAAAAGGGGACACAGGAATAGCAAAGATGCAGTTTCCTACGAACTAATCTGACGAACCTGAGTAGGATACCACTCGTGAGGGAGGATGCTCATTCTAAAATCAATTAGCATTCATACTTATTCTCAATCCTAGAGCAGATATCTATGAATAATTTGTTGGAATTACTTTGCCTCTTCCATCAAATGAGATTTGTTTAATGAGTATGGTCATGACAAGCTACAAGCGCCATAATTAAAGAGTATTTAAAAGAATAGTAATGGGGAACAAAAATCAATTAGCAATATACTGTGAAAATAGATCTAAGCTCTTTAACTACTTTAACCTACTATTGTAAAACTATATGAAAAGTAATAGTTGCCAAGACAATAAATGAAGCAACACCATTACTGAAGCAAAGAACCAAGTTACTACTCTGACACCAACAAGACTGTCTAATGAAAGTTTAATTTTCAAAGAAAATGAACATATTACTAAGAATATATGAAACTCATTCAAAGACTGTGTAGCAACTGACAACGATTTATTCACTCAACATTACGGAGAGTCTATTTGATGACAAGCTAAATACCAATGAAATAAAGATGAATAAAACCCCACCCCTACCCTAAATGAGTTTATAGCTTAGTGAAGAACAATTTGTGAACAGATAAAACAACCTAGGAAGCACCAGAGTAAAATCATACCCAAAATATTATGAAGAAAACCAAACTGATGTTATGCTAGTTTCAACTGGACTATGAAATTAAACCACAATCCGTGTGTGTGTGTGTGTGTGTGTGTGTGTGTGTGTACATGTATTACTTGTCTCATCATTATTAAGCATTTAAAAATATACCTACTAAATGAAACAGAAAAGCTACACATACAATTTAGGAATATCATGAAGTCCATATAGGCAAACTGGCCAGTTCCAAGGCACCACTGTAACACCAAATGTCATGAAATGCAAGGCATTTTCATTTCACAGGCATCGATGTAAAGTTTATTCTCCATATACTGTTCTTTGCCTATCCAAATTGCCTTAAAAGCTTCTAATATTGATCAAAAGATTTCTAAACATTTTTCTCCTACCTGTTCTGTTTTCTTTTTAAACTGTTGTGACAATAATTTTATTATTATTTCTTTAACTCTTAAATTCCCAAAATTTCTTTGGTCACATAAAATTCATCCCATTAGGCCTAATTTGTTGTTGTTGTTGATTTTAGATTGGTGAGGTGTTATCCTAAAAGTATTTTTCTTTGCATTGATGATATTCTTATTTCCTTATCAGAAAACACCAATTTCAAAAGTTTATGGAATATTTTACATACACCCAAAAGTACCAAGAGCCTTCTGAAAAACACCCAATCAATATGTGTGCTTAAAACTCAACATTTATGACTATAAATACAATATTTCCTTAGTCCTTACAAGTATTTCAAAACATTTCAGTGAACTAATAAATTTTAATTTTATAAAGTTCTGTATAATAAAATATTTTGAGACACATCAGATGCTGTAAACAATAAAAATAATCCAAGCTTCAATGCTTCAGAATATCAACTGTGTAATGAAAAAAAGTTTCAAAGTCTCACAAATGTGAGACAGGTGTGACTAAGACACAGATCACAGAACCAAAAACCACCGTCTGCAAGAGCAACAGAGACAGACTGAAGATGGGAAATGAACACACATGAACCCAGAAGTATTTTTTTAAGTAATAATTCTATAAAAGGTGTCAGAAAAAAATTTTGCAGGAAATAATAATTATATTAGTTTTACTTTTTAAATTTTATTTTTTAGTTTATTTTGCTCTTTTTCTATTTTTCAACGTTATTTTTCAATTACAGTTTACATTCAATATTATTTTGAACTAGTTTCAGGTATATAGTATAGTGGCTATAAAATCATATATTTTACAAAGTGTTCCCCCCATACATTACTCTTAGCAATATTTTTTCTGATGCATCTTCTAGGGCAAGTGAAACACAAGAAAAAATAAACACGTGGAACTGTATCAAAAAGTTTTTGCATAGTAAAAGAAACTATTAAAAAAAAACAAGAAACAACCTACTAAAAAGGAGAAGATACAATACTTGCCAATGATACATCCAAGAAAAGGTTAATACCCAGCTTATAAAGAACTCATACAACTCAACACCAAAAGAACAAACAATCCAACTAAAAAAATTGGCAAAGGACCAGAATAGATACTTCTCCAAAGGGGACATAAAGATGGCCAACAGATGTATGAAAAGATGCTCAATGTCACTGTCAGAGAGATGCAAATTAAAGCCACAATGAGATATCACATGATATCTGTCAGAATGGCTAACATCAATAAATCCACAAACAAGCGTTGGCAAAAATGTGGAGGAAAGGGAATTTTTGTGCACTCTTGGTGGAAATGCAAACTGGTGCAGCCACTGTGTAAAACAGTATGGAGTTTCCTCAAAAAATTAAAAATGCAAATGCCTTATGACCCAGCAATTCCACTCTTGGGAATAGATCCCAAGAAACTCAAAACACTAATTTGAAAGAATATATGCAACTCTAAGTTCACTGCCGTGTTATTTACAATAGTTAAGATATGGAAGCAACCCATCAATAGACGCAGATAAAAAAGCTGTGGTACATATATACAATGAAATAAACCATGCTTAGTTTTAAATTCTACTTTCACTAAATAAAGAAAGGAGGAAGGCCATACCAGCTGACAAAAACAAAATTTAAATTATAGATTTAGCAGAAAAGAGGGTACCAGGAACTGCAAGTAGATTATACTGATGCAGCATACAGTTGGAGAGAAGCAGCAATGAGGCTGGAGAGTTAGTTAAGTGCCAAATTATTAATAACAACAACAACAACAAAACCCCCCATATGCTAAGGAAGATGAATTTTATCCCCATCATACCATAAAATTCTTAAAGAATTTAAGTAAGACAGTAACATGGTCTGACTTGCAATTTTAAATAAACTACTGACTCTAACAGCACCTAGAGAATGAACTGGATAATGGAATGAAGGTTAAGGAGTCGCTGAAAGAGTTCACATGACAAATTATGTAGGATTACCCAAACTGAAGCAGTGGAAACAAAGAAAAAGACAAATTAAATTGAAAAACAAAACAGGAAAAAACCTTTAAAAAACAAATGATGACAAAGAAAATGAGAGGGGAGAGTTTAATTTAACTCCCTAGCATAACTCTAGTAAGGTGAAGTACCATAAGGCAATAAAGAACACAAGAAAAGCAGGCTTAGAGTAGAAATAGAGAGGTTTATTAGGCTGTTGGAAATCAATATAAACTGAAGAGAAAATTCTACATTAGAGGCACAGATTTGGAAATCTAATGAGTATAAACAATAGCTGAATCTGTGGGCATAGTTAAAATACTTTCTGAGGGAATATGCATATGACGGTAAATTAAAAAGTACCAGAGACGATAGTTGGAATAAAACAATTAAAGAGTACTGAAAGGAATCATAAAAGATACTGATACACTCACAGAAAGGCCTACTTTCAAACAAAAAAACCCCAACTTTCCACCTTAATAAGAAAAAAAAGAATAAACTAAACCCAAAACAAGTAGAAGAATGGAAATAATAAAGAACAGAAATGCAATAAGGAACAGAAATACTACCTACAGAGAAAATGAATATAACCAAAAGTTGGTTTAAAAGATGAACAAAATTTACCAATCTTCATCTAAACTGAGGAGAGGCTCAAATTACTAAAATCAGGAATGAAAGAGGATCTTCCTACCCCGCCTAAAGAAAAGGGATTATAAAAAGAATACTATGAATAATTATATGCCAAGAAATTAAAAAAGCAGATGAAATAGTCAAATTCTTAGAAACATACAAACTACAAAAATTGCCACAGGAAGATAATGTTTCTCCCAAGAACATATGCAAATGGCCAATAAAACATGAAAAGATGCTAATGTAATTAATCACTAGGGAAATACAAATCAAAACCACAATAAGATACCTCCTCACACCTACTTAAATAGGTACAATTTTAAAAAAGAGAAAATAAGTCTTGGTGAGGATGTAGAGAAATCAGAATCCTCATACTATCAATACACTACTAATGGCAACATAAAAAATAGCGCAGCCTCTGTGGAAAACGGTTGGCGGTTCCTCAGAAAGTTAAACATAGAGTTATCATATGACCCAGCAATTCTACTCCTAATTATATACCCCAAACAAAAACATATGTTCACACAAAAACTTGTACATGAATGCTCACAGCATTCATATTAGCCAAGAAGTTAAAACAACCCAAATGTCCATCAACTAATGAGTAGAAAATCAAAATGTGGTACATCCATAAAATGTGTATTAATTATTCAGTCATTAAAAAAGAATAAAGAACTGCCCTGGCTGGTGTAGCTCAGTGGATTGAGCGCGGGCTGGGAACCAGAGGGTCCCAGTTCGATTCCCAGTCAGGCACATGCCTGGGTTGCAGGCCAGGTCCCCAGTGAGGGCCATGTGAGGAGCAACCATACATTGCTGTTTCTCTCCCTCTCTGTCTCCCTCCCTTCCCCTCTCTCTAAAAATAAATAAATAAAATCTTAAAAAAAAAAAAAGAATAAAGAACTGAGACATGCTAGAATATGCATAAAGCTTATGTTTAAACATGGAAAACATTGTGCTAAGAAAAGAAACCAAACACAAAAGGCCACATACTGTATGATTCCCTGCATGTCTAAAATCCACAAGGACAGAAAGTAGGTTAGTGCAGCAATTTTCAACCAGTATGCTGCAAGAATTTTTAAAACATGCAATACCTGACTATTTAGTCAGGGACAATGACCTCTTTTCCCCTAGAGTGTCAAATAAACAAATGACAACAGCCAACACAACAATAACTATGTGGTGTGAATGAATCAAAATTATACAATTTTTTTTAAAATATTTTATTTATTTATTATTAGAGAAAGGGGAAGGATGGAGACAGAGAGGGAGAGAAACAGCAATGTGTGGTTGCCTCTCACATGGCCCTCACTGGGGACCTGGCCCACAACCCAGGCATGTGCCCTGACTGGGAATCGAACCAGGACCCTCTGGTTCTCAGCCCGCACTCAATCCACTGAGCTACACCAGCCAGGGCAAAATTATACAATTTTTTTGTCAAACTGTCAAAAAACATATTTTTTGGCAGTGCTGCAAAATTTTAGAAATTAGTTTGTGCGCACCATGAGATGAAAAAGGTTGAAAACTGCTGGATTAGTGGTTGCCAGGGGATTGTGGGGGATGAGGAGGAGGGACTGGGATTATGTGATTTCTTTTTGGGTTGATGAAAATGTTCTGGGATTTGACAATGGTGACAGATGCACAACACTGTGAATGTACTATTTAAGAAACCTCTAAAATCACACTCTTAAATGGTTAAAATGGTCATTTTTGTTATATGAATTTTATCTCATTAAAAAATTGGATTTGAAAAGAGGTAATGAGATACTGAAGTAGTAAAGAACAAACCATTTATCTGAGAAAAGGAGAAATATGAAAATGGTATAAGGGGGGTGTAATTTTCTACATGCATGCATGCATGAGTACAAAATAACGCAAAGCAAAGCAAAGTAATGATAAACATAACATCCAGGATAGTTCCTCTGGGAACTGCAATGGTGAAAAGCATGTGCTAGATTCAACAGTATTGGTAATATTCTATAATATTCTATTTCTTAAATTGGTGGCAGGTTCCTAAGTATTCGTTTTATTAGGTTATGCTATGTAACTTCTACATATTACCACCAATGTATCGAATATTCCATATAAAAGTCAGGAAAGGATCTATAAATATGGCAAAAATATTAGCAGGTATTAAATCTGTAATGAATTTGTGATGTCTGAATTACTCTCTGTACTTTTAAAATATTTTATAATTTAAAGAAGGAAAGGGAAATGTTGTAGTAGAATACAGAGCTTCAAAACAGAGTGGTCAACACTCTCATTGCAACAAAATAAAGTGAAAAACAAACAAAACAAAACAAACCCTGACTATCTCCTAGAATTGGTAATAAGAACTGGTCACTAGTAATTCAAGGAAGAAGAGTTAACTGAATAGGTGCTAAAGACAGTATTATTCTTTAAATATGTTTGTTGTTAATAAAAACCTAACCCTGAATGATTTAAGTAATACCTTCTTAAGTAAAGCAGTCCAAATAATGGTGAGCAAATACAGTTGGCATAATAATGCCTCCCCATTCTCCCACCCCCACCAAACACATCCATGCCTTAAAGCCCAGAACCTATGAGTGTTAAGCTTAAATAGCAAAAGAGACTACACAAATGTGTTTTAAATGAGAACTTTGACATGTAAACATTATTGGTTATCCTGGATTGCCCGGGTGGGCCCAATCCAATCATCAGAGATCTCATCAACTTTGAATCTGAGTGCCAGACAGACAAAAACGTGAGAGAAACTCCACCTAACATTGCTAGCTTTGAAGACAGAGGATGAGGTTACAAGGCAAGAAAAGCCAACAGCCTCTAGAGGTAGGAAATAGTAAGGAAACAGACTCACGACATTACAAAAGAAAAAATGTCTGGAAACTCTGATTTTAACCTAATGAAATCCATCTCAGATTTCTAATCCATAAAGCTGTAAGACAATAAATTTGCACTGTTTTAAGTTTGTGGTAATTTGTTACAGCAACTGTACAAAACAAATAAAGGAAAATAAGATGACATACAAATTCTTCTTTTCCCTTCCTCCCCAGTGACAAGTCTCAAGCTTTTTATTGCATGATGCCCAACATAATGGGAAAAAAATTTTAAGGCTAGCATTTGATACCTCACACTCATTAAACTGATTATTATCAAAATATAGTGAGTGTTGGGAAGGCCGTGGAAAAATTGAAAGCCTTGTGCACTGTTGATGGGAATGTAAAATTGGGCAGCCACTATAGCAAACTGTACGGTACTTTCTCAAAAATTAAAAATAGAACTACCATATGACCCAGCAATTATACTTCTGGGTAAAATGGAGACTACAACAGATATTTGTACATCCATATTTAAAGCAGCTTATTCATAATAGCCAAAAGGTGGGAGCAATCCAAGTATTCCTCAAAAGATAAACAAAATGATGAATATCCACACAATGAAATATTATTCACCCATAAAAAAGGAAGATAATTCTGACATGTGCTATAATATACACGAACCTTCAGGGCATTATGAATAGTAAAGTAAGGCAGTTAGTCACAAAAAGACAAATACTGTGTGATTCTACTCACATGAGATATCTAGATGTCAAAGTCATACAAACCAAAGTAGAATGGTAATTGCCAGAGGGCAGGAGAAGATGAAGCAGGGAGCTGTTGTCTATTGAGTTTCAGTTTTATAAGATGAAAAAGGTGTAAAAACTGGTTATACAAAAATGTGAATATATTTAACAGTATTGAGCTGTACACTCAAAAATAATTAAGCCTTGGCCAGGTAGTTCAGCTGGTTAGCGTGTCATCCAGATACTTCGAGGCTGCGAGTTTGATTCCAGGCCTGTCACTACAAATCCAAGAACCAACTAATGGATGCATAAAAGCTGGAACAACAAACTGATGTTTCTCTCTCTTTCAAATTAATAAATAAAAATTTATAAAAACGGTTAAATGATAAATTTTATATGTATTTTACTATAATCTTTTAAAAAAGCTAACATCTGGAGAGAGAAAGAAAACACAAACATACAGACTTTTCCAAGTAAATTCAAGCAACTCTCCCTCAATCATCCATAGGCTAAATATCACTTCACTAGATCCAACACTTGTCTTTACAATTAAAAATATAAGTCCAGAACAATTAGTAAAGAAAAAGAAATAAGACATCCAAATTGGAAAGAAAGAAGTAAATGTATCTCTGTTTATAGATGACATGATCTTAGAAAACCCTAAATATTTCACAAAAAAATCTGTTTGAACTAATAGACAAATTCAGTAAAGTTGCAGGATACAAATCAAGATACAAAACTATGTGTGTTTCTACACACTAACAATGAATTATTAGAATGAGAAATTAAGAAAACAATCCCATTTACAACTGTATCCAAAATAACAAATTGCCTAGATATCAATTTAACCAAAGAAGTGGAAGTTCTTTACACTGAAAATTATAATATATTAATGGAAGAAATCCAAAGAGACACAAAGAGACGCAAAGACAGTTCATGCTCGTGGATTGAAAAAAATTAGTATTACTGGAATACTCATACTACCCAAAACAATTTAGAGTCAATGCAATCCCCACCAATATTCCAAAGGCATTTTTCACAGAAATAAAAAACAGTTCTGAAGTTTGTATGGAACCACAAAAGATCCTAAGCAATCTTGAGAAAAAAAGAACAGAGTGGAGGCATCACAGTCACTGGTTTCAAACTGTATTATGTAACTACAGTCATCAAAACAGTTTAATATTGGCATAAAAACAGACCAGTAGAAATTCAGTAGAAAAGAACAGAGAGCCCAGAAATAATCCCACACATATATGGTCAATTTTACAACAAAGAAGCCAAAAATATATACAATGGGGAAAGAACAGTCTCTTCAATAAATGATACTAGGAAAACTGGACAGCCACACGTATGAATGAAACTGGACCATTATCTTACACCATACCCAAAAATAAACTAAAAATCGACTAAAGACTTGAATGTAAAACCTGAAACCGTAAAACTGTTGGAAGGAAACACAGACAATATTAAGTACTTGACACTGGTCATGGCAATGATTTTTTTAGGTCTGACACTAAAAGCAAAAATAAACAACTGGGATTATATCAAGCTAAAAAGATTCTGCATGGCAAAGGATACCATCAAAATAAAAAGACAACATAGTGAATGGGAGAAAATCATTGTAAATCATATATATAATAAGAATAAGGGGTTAATATCCAAAGTACATAAAGAGCAAAAATAAACAAAAAATCAAAACATCCAATTAAAAAAAAATGGGAGAATGTGAATAGACATTTTCCAGAGAAGACATTCAGATGGCCAAAAAGTATATAAAAAGATGCTTGACATTACTCATCATCAGGAAAATAAATGTTAATCAAAACCACAATAAGATAATCATCCCACATATATTAGAATGGCTGTTAAGAAAAAGAGGACAGAGAATGTGGAGAAAGGGAACCCTTGGGCAGTGTTGGTGGAAATGTAAACTGATACAATTACTAGGGAAATCAGTTTGGAGGTTCCTCAAAATACTGAGATAGAAATACCATATGATTTAGCAATTGCACTTTTGGGTATTTTTGCAAAAACACTAATTGTAAAAGATACAGTTGACAGACCCATGAGTTCCACATCCATGAGTTCTACACCTACAGATTCACCCAACTACAGACTGAAAATACTGGGGGGGAAACATTATGTTGCTTCTAAACACATCTGAACTTTTTTCCTTATCATTATTCTATAAACAATACAATTATTTGCATATCATTTGCATTGTATTAGGTATTACAAGTAATCCAGAGATTATTTAATGTGTATGAGAGGATGTCTGTTGGTTGTACACAAATACTTTGCCCATTTTACATAAGGGACTTGAACATCGACAGAGTTGGGTGTCCAGGGGTTGGGGGAGGGCGGTGTCCTGGAACCAGTTCCCTGTGGATACTGAGGAATGACTCTATATCCACCCCCATGTTCATTGCAGCATTATTTACAATAGTGAAGACACGAAAACAACCTAAATATCCATTGATGGATAAATGGATAAAGGAAATATACACACACTGAAATATTATTATTCAGCCATTAAAAAGAACTAAATCTTGCCATTCATGACAACATGGATGAATCTTGAGGGCTTAATGATAAGTCAGAAAGAAAAAAATAAATACTGTATGCTCTCACTTATATGTGGAATCTTAAAAAAAAATGAGCTCATAGATATAGACAACAGAATTGTGGCTGTCTTGGGGAGAGTCGGGGAAGGGCAAAATTGGTAAAGGGAGTCAAAAGGTACAAACTTACAGTTCTAAAATAAATAAGAAAAAAATAAGTCTATTACTTATTTCATTTTTCTATACTGTGACTAAGACTACTAGAGAGTTCTCTCAAACAATCTTGTAAAACCAAAAATTTTAAAGAAAATCTGTGTTCATTATATTAATGCTATGGCATTAACTTCATTCATTCATACAGAGAAACATAACAAGTGTACCATAAATTAATATATCCCAGTACTTTTTCAGTTAATAAAGGCAAAAGATGAATGTGGCAGTTCATTTCTAATTGCTCCCCATGATATCTACTTTGTTTTTACCCCAAGTATACTCTTTTTAAACTTCCAGCATGCCTCTAAATGCTAATACTCCAAAATTAAAGAGCAAGTCTAAATTTACCCATGCAAACTGAAAAAAAAAAAAGTTAAACCTCTTCACTTTTTTTTTATTTCCCTATCAAAGACTGGGTAACATGTTTAGTTTATTCTCAAGAATGTTTCCAATCCCTTTTCCTTTAAAAATCTAATATTCAAGAGTTCCTTTTTATCTGAAGTATTCATTACCTAAGGCTCTGCAATTCCAGGTTACACAGGGAAGCAAGAGTTATAATAAATTCATGCATTAATAAAATGATCACTTATAAAATCACGTCCCAACTATCCCCACCTTCAAATCAACACGAGTATCTATGCCTGCTCACCATGCCATTATTCTGTTACTGGCAGCAGATTTGTAAGCACCAGGCATATAATGCGAATACAATGCAAAATGACTGCAAATTAAACTACATTAGCATAATATGCAAGATTTCATAAAGTTAATAAAGAAAACCTGGTTCCAAATTAGACATAATTTAAAAGGCTATCTTCTTTTTATTCTTTATGTGGAATATAGGGATAAATTATAAAAGTAATCTATACATTAATGTAAAATCCTAAAAAAAAAATTCTCATTCCAAGTTGTGGAAGAAGCAGTAAATTCCTGATGCAGGTACCAATTACTAACGGCAGTGGCGAGAGAGAACTCAAAAGAACTACAAAAGCTATTTGCAAAAATAAAGAAGACTTTCATAAAATTAGAATAACACTGTTACATTCTGCTCACAAAGAGACAATAAAAGCCAAAGTGATGAACTAAATTGACCTATTACCGTCCCATAGGCAGTCTACAAAAAGTTTTCACTAAGTTGCTGAATAACTGACTCACAGTAAAGCAGGATTTCATCTTATCAATAGAACATGCAAGCTTTCAATCAGGATTCTCTATAAAAAGCAATCTTTGTGACAAATGAACCACTGGAGAAGATTCTAATAAAACTTACCATTATGTATTGCATTCAGCAACTCTGAGAAAGCTTTTAAGTAAGGAAAAAAGGACTTCAGGTTAAGATCATTCTCAAACACACAAAAGAAATATATAGGCATAGACTAAACCAGTATGATAAAATCTCAGTATCATGTATCATTGCTTGAATCACTAAAACTGCAAGGTCAGCTCATTTTTTACAATGGTATAAATTTCTAAATATTGTATTTGTCAATGTATTTCCTACTAAATTTAAATGTTAGGTATATTATCATAATGATGACAAATTTCCTTAGTAAAAATCCATATGCAAAATCACTTTTAAGATGACGCTTAGTAGTCTAACTATGTAATGTCTTTCTTGCAAAAAGTATCTAAATGCAATTCTATATAGGTAAACCCACCTTTGGTCACACTCAACAGTATTTATTATAAAGAAAAACCTCATTTTATCATCTAACCCCATCAAACATTCTCATACCCTGGATTTCATAGTCTCAGCAAATGTAGCAGTCTAAGCAAGAAAACTGTCTAATGTCAATATATAAATACTGAAAAATTATATTAACATCAAGATTAATGAAAACCAAAATACTGAAAATATTACTTCACAGGTGACAGACACCACAATTCTACAATGGAAGCACCATATTAAAGGGCCTGCAATAATTAAAATTTGTTCACAATTTGACTGTAATATGGATCCTGAACACAAGACAAAGCAGCAACTTAAGATATCTTTGTATGAGAAAGAAATCTATTCAATTAAGAACAAACTATATTTTGAAAAATTAAAATTTAGAGGTTCAGAGGTGGCATAATATACTAGAAAAAGCACTAGAGTAGGAGTCAAAAAGCCTGGGTTACCAACCCAGTTTGACAACTTACTAGTTGTTGGACAAGCTCCATCATGCCGATACTGCATGGAAATTTCTGTTGGGAGGGAGGAGAAAGGAAATCAGCAAAGAAGTTGTCAGTGACTCAAGAGCAGAAAAAGAAACAGGTCAGAAAAACAGGAAAACATTCACCTAAAAAATCTAGCTGAGAAGAGCAAACAGAACTGTGGGTACAGAAATGATAAGCCAGTAATTGGGATGTGAGGGGTAGGAAGACCAAACATGATGGAATTCTCACAAACCTTAATGAAATAATGTAGGAATGTGTGTGTGTGCACGTATGGACAAAGAATGAGGAAAACACATAAAGGCTTACAAAGGAATCTGCATAATAAATGTCTAAGAATAAATGGATTCACTACTAAGAGAAAGTACAGTTAGGCAATGTGATAAACTAATGTGTTTTATGTAATTCGTTAGCTGTGAACAGCTTATCAAAAACATCTGAATGCTGTGGTCAATTAGAAATTACAATTTAACTATGAAAATTATTTAGTTTATATACAAGCAGAAGCAATTATGATTTATAGAACAGTATAAAACTCATTAAACTACACTCAGCTTACTTTCTTGTAACCTTTCATTTTTGTTGACGCTAATGAATGAATAAGCCATTACTCTTATTCTTTTACTCCACCCAAATGAGAACAAGCAGAGGGTGACACGAAGCAATAAAACAATGTTAAAAGCAAAAGCTACTCAGAAAATGGGAAATAAATTTCTACATGGCATTGCAAAGACAAAAACACTTGATAAAACCAGGACTAAGGTTGTGACTCACAACCCTGCTAATCCCGGAAACAACTGGTGGCTAACCGTTGTGGCTAACATTAATGGCCAAGTTCTTGTAAAGAAAGGATATCTGAGAACTCTCCGGATATTACTAAACCAAAAACATGACCTCTAGGAACCATGAGTACAACAGAGACTTTCAGGGCAACGACATATGTACCTCAGGAGTCAAGCCTAATCTTGGGTGGGCACACTGTGAATAACTCGAAATAAGAACGCAAAGCAAGATAGAGCAAGCCAGTGCTCACTTTCAATGATTGTAATGTTAATAGAACTTTACGTCTGATGCTGTTTAAAAAAAATGAAACATTTAGACCAGTTTAGTGTAAGTCTTTTCCAGGAGACACTCAAAAATGAGAGATGGTAGGAGAATTTGCCACCTTAATGCCTCATTAACAAATTCAGCACAACCAAGATTTAGAAAGGGAGTGAGAGCTCCAGAAGAGACTAACATGATACATTACAGAGAAATGGAAGCTATTTAGAATGGTGCTGAAAAATCAAAGGACACTCAGAATAGCCAAAAAACTTTCTCAATGGGGAAAAAAATGGAATATTGCTATTCCGGCCTTTAATCTAGTATTTGCGTACAAAGACAGCTATGGTGCAGGCCCAAATGTTCACTCACTGAAGACCAAAACAAAATCAGGGGATTTTCCAAGAAAGTCAATGCCAGGGTATATCCTGGTTTTAGCAGCATCCAATATCCTATATGCTTTTCATTTATGACCTAATACAATCAAAGTATATAAAAATCACTGGCCTGAGTCATTAAGATAGGTTTGAATTATGCTTAATAACTTTATCTATCCCTTGAACTACAATACTATACTAGTAACTCTACTCTTCTGATGTTTATTAGATTAATATTTGTAGCTTTATGATTCCCTTATTTGTTTATAGAATCAGCTTATTCATAATTGAAATATTTTACCAGGGAAATTTTTATCCATTTCATTTTATAAACTATGACATAAACAGGGATATATTTAACAAGAACCCTTCCAAAGTTATTTATATAGCCTCAAATTAAACTTTCATAACTTTCATAGCTCCGTAGAAGTCAGGACAAACTTCTCTTGAAGTGATGTTGTATTAATAACTCATCTCCATGAAATCTTTAAGATTTTAACATTAAGTAGATAGGATCACAACCAAAAGAGGGTCTTCTCAGAATCTTCTTTTGTAGCATTTATCACCACTAAAGAATTCCATCAGTGAAACAGATTTCAAGTATCTTAACTTAGAAAGGTATGGCATTATACTGAAGAACTAGTGACAACTATAATTTTTAAAAACAGGGAACTGTGCCCAGGCTGGTGTGGCTCAAGCACCAGCCTGTGAGCCAAAAGATCACTGGTTTGATTCCTGGTCAGGCCACATGCCTGGGCTGGGGGCCAGGTCTCCAGGTGGGGACATGCAAGAGGCAACCAACTGGTGGGGTTCTCTCCCCCACCCCAAAAATAAATAAATAAAATCTTAAAAAAAAAAAAAATAGGGAACTGTATACTTTAAAAGACAGTATGCAAAGAAAAAAGTTAAGGTTAAACAATCAATTCCTTATCATTTAACAAATACCAGATTTTTCTCAGAGAAAATAAGATGTTTTTGTGAAGAAAAAAAGTTAACTTTCTTTGGGGTTGAGTACACAATGGAGTATACAGATTGCATTATAAAGTTGTACACCTGAAATTTATATAATGTTGTTAATCAATGTTACCCCAATACATTTTTTAAAATGTTAACTTTCACTTTGGTAAATCACAAACTCTCATAATGTGATTGACATATTTAAATAGGAAAAAAGAAAAGAAATATTGCATGTCAATTCTTTCAAATGCTGTATTCAATGTCTCAAAAAAAGTAGGTGCCTACTTGTTAGGATCTCAAAAGAATATTTGTAGGAAGGAATTCAACAAAAAGCTTAACATAATCTATAAAACAAAATTTACAACCTTTAGTCATCACTTAAAACAACACACTAATTTTTCCTGTTATACAAGTCACTGTAAAACAGTAGGTAATTCATCAGGATATACTTCAGTTTACTAAAATAAAAACCTTACAATCCAAAGCCCTGATCAAGTAAAATTAATTACTTATAAAGCTTAATTATTTGTAAAGCTTTTCATGCAACCTGATTATAAACACCCGAAGGCAAGCACAAAATAACTTGTAATACTAAATACTAACCACATGGTATGTTCTCAGTGATTACTGGTAGTATTCATTCATTTTTTAAAAAGATGTTTGACATTTGGGTTGGACAAAAAGTTCATTTGGTTTTTTCCAGAAGATGGCTCTAGTAGCTCTTAGTTGTCTTTAATTCATTTGAAACAATTTTGTGAGATTGTATTGTGACAACTGTCACATCAGCATGCATCAAAAAAAAAAAAAAAAAAAAACAACTGGTGAATTTTTGTGTAGTCATTGTAATAATGAAGATGGAGGAAAATAAACATTTTGTATCATATTATGCTCCATTATTTCAAGAAAGGTAAAAACACAACTGAAATGCAAAAAAACGAGATTTGTACAGTGTATGGAAAAGGTACTGTGAGTGACTGAATGTGTCAAAAGTAGTTTGCAAAGTTTCATGCTGAAGACTTCTCACTGGATGATGCTCCACAGTTGGGTAGACCAGTTGAAGTTGAGAGCAATCAAATCGAGACATTAATAGTAAACAATCAATGTTATACCACTCAGGAGATAGCCAACATACTCAAAATATCCAAGTCAATAAAGTTACTGGTGAAAATGAAAAATGTATCTTTTATTTTATGGAAAAACACTAAACAGACTTTCTGGCCAACCCAATCTTAAGCTCAAAGCACTGTGCTGGCAATGGGCAGACAGTGGCAAACATGACAAACACAGCCCCCAACCTCATGGAGCTAGGACTGAACTGCATGTGATAGTCAGTCTTAAACTCATAGCCAAAAGATGCTTGCAAAGGTCACTTTCATTATTACTAAATTATGAACCTGTCATTATAGCGAATGAATCTCTTTAAAAGGGTACCATGAAAAACAATTCTTGATAATGCACTACACAGTATACATTTTCTCCTTCCTACTAACTAATACAGGGAGAAAGTCCCCTGCTTTTACAATTACCGAATGATTTCTAAATCTAAAATCAATCCAAAGGAGAAATTAGTATTTTCATGCTAAAAGGAGATACCACTGTTGTAAGTTAAATTACTGGCTCAAATTCTCTCACTGATCCTGTTCCTTAAAGTACGATTGACATGTACACTACTGCAGTTTTAAACTCTCATCAGCAAATATCCCTTGAATTTTATAATTGTTTGAAATCAAGTAAAATACATAGCTTCATGACTCAGAGCTGTGAGAATTCTGTTTCTTTTTTATATGAGTAACAATACTTGATGCTTGTCAAGCCCTTAAGACAGTATGTAACATATACTGTTTCAACAACATTTGGTAATTCTTAATTTGTGCCAAGAAAGCATAATTTCTAAGTACCAATGGCATTTAGCTAGCTTCTTCTAGGTAAAAACTTATTAGTACTAAGTAACTAAATGGTCTCAAATGTCGAATATGTTTCATATTACATATTGCAGTATGTTTATATCTTCTCAATGAACTGATTTCTCAATGCAATTTATATCCCTCCTACCCAAAACAGTGGTTCTCAGCCAAGGGAGATTTTTGCTCCCTACTCCCTGCGGGAAAACTTTTTTTGATTAAGGGGTGGGGGTGTTAGATGTCACTGGCATCTAGAGGGTAGGGTCTAGGGACCCTGATAAACATCCTACAGTGTACAGGACAGCACTGCACAATAAAAAACTACCCTGACCAAAATGGCAATACTGCAATGACAAAATTGAGAAATCCTGCTCTAGAGCCATCTCTCAGGCTACTAATGAAACAATACTTCTGTACTTTCTACCCACTTCTCAAAAAAAAAAAAAAAAAAAAAAAAAACCCAACCAACCAACCAAAAAAAACCCAGCATACATGTCAAACAGGTCCACCACTAAGCTATCTGTAAGAAATAGAAAGAAATCCCTGATGTGTGATTTTAGAAAACTTATTTTACCTGTCTAAGCCTCAGTTTTATCAGCTGTAAAATAGAGGCCTTAATAGTTTTCACTTCATAAAACTGTTGTAAGGATTATACATGATAATAATTATAAAGCGCTTAACAGACCCTGGCACAAAACAAATGGTAGTTATAGTTATTATTTTTCACATCTTTTCTCCCTTAGAAAGGTATCACTTAGGTTTACTTAGTGAAATTATCTACACAATTACAAAAATCCAAAATTCTGTATTTATAAAATATACATGAACACCCTTCATTAAATTTTATTATTATTTTTCCATACCACTTTCTACCATTCTCTCTACCAACAAATAGAACTGATAAAATCCATTAAGAGTTTACTTTAGCCAAAATCTCATTTCTACAATCAGAAATAATTACTTTAAATTCAAGATGCATTTTAAATTATGTCCACTTAACAAATATTTAAACAGT
Source organism: Micronycteris hirsuta (assembly GCA_004026765.1). Taxonomy (NCBI): domain Eukaryota; kingdom Metazoa; phylum Chordata; class Mammalia; order Chiroptera; family Phyllostomidae; genus Micronycteris; species Micronycteris hirsuta. The sequence goes on from PVJI01001492.1 coordinate 150,761, forward strand.
TACATTTCTGTCCAAAAACTTGCATTTAATTTTTGAAAAAATTGAAAGTAATATTTGTAATATAAATACACATTAAAGTATTTCAATGGTATGAATAACAACAAGCATAAGTTCATTCATAGTATAATAAAGATAACAGTAAAACTGTTAAACATACTGGAAAATAGAAAGAATATAAGTAATTTCAGAAAGCTCCTGAAATGTGATTGTTAAAATCCATAAATTTAAATCATGTATCACTGATTGAAAAATATTCCAGATGGAGTAATTCAGGTAGAATTTGAGGAATTGTTGAGAAAATAGAGTGAAATTTAGAGAAAGAAAGCTCAAAAGCAAATACCAATCAAAAACAAAGCAAAAACTTACACCTCAAATGTAAATTCTTAGTTGGTTTTAAAAATCTGTGCAAGTGAAGCAAAAATAAAAGTGGGAAATTCTAGGTGTTTCATAAAAAATAACCAATAAACTATTTATCCTATATTTAATTAAATAACATCAGATTAGTGCCAAACATCTTTTCCAAACACCAAATTTTCTCTCTAAGAGCATAACATATTTTTTTCATCAAGGTAATCAAATATCACTTAGCAACTCAAGTACTATAATAACAATAGTTTTAAATGAATTTACTCTCTGGAGTAATGGAAGAGGGATGGTGGTGGAAGTAAGGAAGAAAAACAACAGGGAAATCCCTACCTGAACCAACTGGAGATGAGCCAACACTAAGACTCTGTAAACTTCCGTTCCTGAGCAATGTAGGAGATTTCTGAAGACTAGAGCTTGTTATACTTCCTGCAGCTGATGCTACAGATGATGTTGGTGAAGCAGAAGAAACTGAGAGATGAGAAACATTCTCTTGATTTTTGTTTCCTTTGGGTCTACCAGGACCATGCTTACTTTGTTTATTTCCTTTTCTTTTCTTTTCCTTTACAGTTTCTTCTTCTATGCCAGAAGTTTGAGCCCGCTTATATCCTGCTGTGGGAAGGCTGGAATTACCCAAATCTCCAGGTGAGTTTTCAAAGCTTTTAGGCTGCGAAATAACAGCTGAGGTGGAAGGGAGACCAATTATGGAACTAAAACTATTTACGCCCCCTTCCTGGCTTCCAGACTCTCCTTTATGTACATCTTTGGTTGATGATGACTGTTGGGAGTGAGTATAACTGTCATTACGTAGATCTGAGTCTGTAAAGCTCAAGAAATCCTGGGGAGACTGTACTGAACTTCCCGAAGATGATTTTACACTGCCTGGAGTTCCTGAAAAACTGCCTGTAGTAAAAAAAAAGGAAAGAAAGAAAGAAAGAAAGAAAGAAAAAAAAAAAAAGCAAAGAGAGAAGAAGAAGAAAAAAAAAAAAGAGAAAGGAAGTACGGGGGGCGGGGGTAGGAAAAGAAAAAATTGGATGCAAAAGTTCCCATGAGCAGTAGAAATGATATAATCATCAAAAAAGAGAGCGTGAAAAAAAATTAACTATAAAACTTAGGCCATCACTTACATAACAAAGGTAGACTTTTAAAAGGGTTATTACTGAAAACAAATTTATTTACAAAATTATCTTTTAAAAAAGTCATTTATAGTTATTAAATTTAATTGTAAACAATTACTTATATAACTACCAAGATAATAAGAAGCATTTTATTTAACCTACCTTTTACCATAGCAGCATTCCTCAATTCTCCCCCAAATATGTGTATGCTTGAGGAAGGACCGAAGAATAGCAAAATCTCAAGAAGACACTGACAAGACTACAACTGGACTCAGAATGATTAGGGGAACTTCTTTTTCAATTACTGAAGATATAATTATAAAATGTTCCCAACACAGAGTAAGAACCAAAAGATGTTTCATAGGTTGTAAGTTGTTCTGATCTTCTAGATAATGTAGGTGAATGCTGTTACTCAGTTAAAGCTACCCTACCAAAACACAGATTTAAATCAAATAATAATGATCCCATAGAACCTAATTTATATACCTTACACTCTCTTCCAGTACATTTCCCATGGAGCTGCACAGAGCAAAGAAACCAGCCACTAATGTTTTGCTATTGTTTTTGTGAAAGTAAAGTCACCGGAGAGGCTCTCCTCTCATGAACCTCTTTCACAACTGCTTATTCTTTCCATACCCTTTAAATAAAGAACATTTGTAGCCCCATACGTCATTATGAGCTTTAAGAACCTCAGGTTCTCATTGACCATATTTTGCCATGTTTAATGCACACTTTTTTGCACAAATTTTTGAGGGAAAAATAAGGATGCATATTATACATGGGTAGTTCCTGAAATACCTTGTATCTGTTCTTGTGTTTTGTAATTACTTGTTACATAAAATTTCTTGTGTTCAAAAATAAGAGCTAAAATTCCTTTATAATGCAGAAAACAAGTATCTAAATGTAAATAAACAAAAATTCAATTAAAAAATTAAAGTGTAAGAATTTTTCTTGAAAGTTCAGGCCAAAAACGTGGGTGCACACTATACACAGAGGCGCATTATACACGGCAAAATACTGTGCCTGGCAGAAAAATAATATGGTTGTGATGAAAGAACAGTTTGGTTCATCATCCCATCTCTCCAAATCCTCTCTTCATGCTTGCCAAATGAAATGAACTTAGTTGTGACCACAAATCTAAATACATTTCACAAAATTAAACTATATCATATTTTAAATACAGTTCACAAAATAAAACTGTATCATATTTTAACTAATGGATTTAGAAACAAAAGCTCAAAATGAAGTGTTTACTGGAGTGGGAAGGAAATTTCAAGCTAAGAGTTAAATTTTATTGCAGAGCATATTCATAAATAATCATACATAAATCTACCCAAATATTTACAAAGATATTTTTTTCCTCACACATAAGAATTTCTTTTTAAAGTATCAAGGTTTTGATTTTGAAATTTTAAACTCTTCTTAAATGGCTTATTAAAAACAAATATTAGTAGTTTAAAACTTAATTTTTCCAAGACAATATCTGTTTTATGCATTTATAAAAGTACTTGTTCCTATGTAAACATTTTCAGGCTATGTTTATATAGAAATCATATATGTTAAGAAAACATTTACATTACAGCAGTCATTGAAGGATAACTGCCATTTGCCACTTAATTAGTAGCTATAAGGAAGTTCTTTATTAGCCATTCTGATCTACATTATCTGTCTTTTTTTCTACACATTTTGGTTTGTACAGCTTAAATTTAGTCTATCCAGTACTTTAAATGCTTACTTTCTGAAATTCACATACTACCTGCACTGAAAAAAAGAAAACCAATTATGTTAAATAACCTACCTTAATATTTCACCTTTTGTAGACTATTACCTCAGATATAAAAACCGCAAACAAAAACATATTTGCTACCTGCATCTTCACAGAGGCAGGAAAAAACTCAATGTTGTGAAACTTAAGAAAATGAGAGATACGCCCGGCTGGTGTAGCTCAGTGGATTGAGCGCAGGCTGGGAACCAAAGGGTCCCGGTTCGATTCCCAGTCGGGGCACATGCCTGGGTTGCAGGCCAGGTCCCAGTGAGGGCCATGTGAGAGGCAACCATACACTGCTTTCTCCCTCTCTTTCTCCCTCCCTTCCCCTCTCTCTAAAAAGAAATAAATAAAATCTTAAAAAAAAAAAAAAAAAAAAGAAAATGAGAGATTTCTTTCCTAAATGAATAGTACTTCAAAGATAAATTAAAAACTCAAAAATACAATTTCTATAGTGGAAAAGAAGTTCTTACTTGTACAGATGACTGAATTCTCCTAATATCACATTTAAAAATGCAAATAAAGTTACATGAAAAATTAAAGTTTTATTATTTATTTTCCACAGTGGCATAAAAAACTGATATAAAGTAAACTTACCAAAATAAAACAACAAGTTTGGCATTTTACTTCTTTTCTATTTGTATATTTTTGGTATTGCAAAGCAAAAGAAAAGGATTTTTAAAGAACTCAAAGCCCAAAATAACTCTTAGTTTAAAATATACAAATACAGTTTTTAATGAAGTCAGTAGACTAAGCAATCTCTTTACATCTTCACATTATTTCCTTGGTGGATTTTGGATACAATTTTCATTATTAGCAAAAGCTTCAAAGGGGTAAAGAAAAGGACCATTCCCCACCCCCTCATTTACTCCTAGCGAGTAAAAAAGGGGGAGGGGGCATTTACTGTGTATTTTACTAATATAGTTATCTCAACCAGTTTTAATAATTATATGTCACAAAATATTTGTGTTCGTGTTAAGAATTACACAAAGTAGTCCTGGCTGGTGTGACTCAGTGGATTGAGCACCAGCCTGAGAACCAAAGGGTAGCCGGTTCGATTCCTGGTTGGGGCACATGTCTGAGCTATGGGCCAGATTCCCTGGTGGGGGACACACCAGAGGCAACCACACATTGATGTTTCTCTCCCTCTCCTTGTCTTTCTCCCTCCCTTTCCCTCTCTTTAAAAATAAGTAAATAAAATCTTAAAAAAAAAAACGAATTACACAAAGTTAAAACCTAGAATATTAGGGCTAATGTATTCTGAAGTTTAGATGAGTTACTTATGTAAAACACAGCATGCCCAGTCAATTTTAAATTTCAGTTAAACAACAAATTATTTTTCAACTGGACATGCTGCAAATATAGCTGCCTTGTTACCAAGATATGTAGGCTGAGCAAAATTCTACTTTAACATCTAGCTTTATAATGCATTAATAATCAACAACACTGTTTACTGAGAACTATTTAGATCCTCTAAAAAATTACCCAACACTTGTTTACTTCCTAAAAATATATCCCTTAACTGTTTTAGTGTATAATTATGAAAAGTAAATAAGAACAATTTATAAAAAAGATGACTATTCTATTAGCAGAAAGCAAAACTCCAGCTTTTGTTGCTTTTTTCCCCAAACTTAATTTCATTCCATATCTATTTAAATATTAAAATTATAGTTCAACTTTGGAAAGACATGTTATAATATAAAAAGAAAGCAAAAGTTCCAAAAACATTTCAACAAGGAACACTAGCCTTGGAAGTAATCTTACTACAGCACTAGTATAAATAGTAAAAAACAAATTCTTTTACAAAACTTAACTACTACTGATCATCATAAGAATAAATATTTTAACTAAAACATTAAAATTAATACCTTGCTGGAAAGGGCTAGCTGCTGACACAGTCGTTCCTGGATTTCTTCCACCAGGCTTTCTTCCCCTTTGACCTGAGCTGTGAGTTGAAGATTTCTTCCCTTTGCCCTCTGACCCTCTAGCCTCTGAAACTTCTTTTGCACTAGTTGTATGTGCAGAAACTTCCTGAAAATTGGCATTTGTAAATCGTGCTGCAGTATCTTCCAAGCGCTTCAATGATCCAGATATAGAGTTGCTGCTAGAGCTTGTGTAAGTCTAACATTTTCATTGAGAAAGAAAGGAAAAGGAAAAAAACGGGTTATAATTTGGCTACAGATAATAAAAAAAATACATAGCACATTAATAATAACAAATATCTATTAGACTTATAATGTGACATATGAAAGTTTGTTATAAAAACAAGTAATTCCACCTCAGCATTATGTAAAAACTATTTTAGAGTCTGTTAAAATACTCTTTTAAAAAGTGTAGATAATTTATAGCTGTTTGAGCATCCAATCGCAGCAATCAGTAAAAATACATATTAGTCCTATTTATTCAGTGACACATAGTAAATAACACTGAAAACATTTGTTTCTCAAACAATAGCATTCTCAACAAGAACATACTACACTTCCTACATATGAAATTAAAATCAGCTTTACTGTTCAGCTCAGGAACGCAACAATTAGAAGGGAGGTGCCACAAATTGATTAGAGGATACAGCCATGAGATTAAAAGGACAGAGCTAGCACAGGTTAGAGGAAGAATTGTTAAACTCAGGTGAAGTCTGCTTTTCAAAAAGAAAGATTAAAGCCTTTGTAACACAAAGCATTTCTTCCAAGCACTAAGGTAAGAAAAGTTATATTTTACGTTAAGATTTTTAAAACTTAAAAGTATTATTATACCCTAAAGTAGATTCTCAATCATCCCTTGATTTACATATGTTAGGGAAAAGAGCAAAATAAAGATTTGTTTAAACAATTAGTTTCCAGTTTTTAATAATAATTTTAATACAAGGTATGTGCAAATATCAGCTAATTAAATAACTACGAAAATGAGAAAATTTGTTATACCAGATGTATAATTAATTAGTGGCATTCAAAATGAAAGGTTTGTAAAGTCCATGGGGTCAGGGACTTTTGTTATCGTTAAGTTCACTAAGTACATGAAATATAACTAGCCCTAAATTTCTGTTGAATAAATAAATTAATAAATATTTTTCTAATACATATAACTGAGATCTCTGATGAAATACAAATTAAAAATTAAAAATATTCAAAACTGAAATTTCCCACATATAAATACCACTCAATACTAACCATCATCTAAGTTTTTAAAAAATGAGAAAATGACAAAATTGGGTTTCAAATAGTTGGCATTTTTTAGCAGAATCGACGTTCAGAAAGAAAAATAAGAGATAACTTCAAATGTTTTAAAAACTAAATGTTCTTAGACTTCTGGCCAAGATGGAGGCATAAATAGACACACTGTGCCTCCTTGCACAACCAAAAGAAGGACAACAACAAATTTAAAAACAAAAAACAACCAGAACTGCCAGAAAATTGAACTATATGGATTTGACCAAGGAGTTAAAGAAACATTTATCCAGACTGGAAGGAGGGGCAGAGACAGACAGCCAGGTGGAGAGGACACTCGGAAAGACATTTGCTGGCAGGCCCGGGCAGGCAAGGCGGCAGATTGCTGACTGGGCGGTCCCACATTCGAGTGCGGATAAACCATGAAGAACAACAGGAGAGTGAGACAGATAGCGCAACCCAGGGTTCCAGCGAGGGGGAAATAAATTGTCAAACCTCTGATTGAAAAAACCCGTGGGGGTTGAGGCAGCAGGAGAAACCCCCAGCCTCACAGGAGAGTTCATTGGAGAGACCCACAGGGTCCTAGAACATACACAAGCCCACCCACCCAGGAATCAGCACAGAAGGGCCCAACTTGATTGTGGGTAGTGGGGGAAGTGACTAAAAACTGGCAGAGAGCAGAGCAAGCAGCATTGTTGTCTCTCCAACCCCTCCCCCACAAACAGCATCACAACCACAACTTGCCCCACCCTGGTGAACACCTAAGGCTCTGCCCCTTAAACGTAACAGGTGCGCCCAGACCAAAAAAAAGCAACTAAGTGACAAAAGAGATAGCCAACCTATCAAATGCACACTTCAAAACACTGGTTATCAGGATGCTCCAGGAACTCAATGGGTACTTCAGCTGCATAAAAAAGACCCGGGCAGCAATGAAGTTCGAATTATGTAAAATAAAGAAATATCTACAGGGAACCAATAGTGACAGGAAGGAAATCAGGACTCAAATCAACAGTTTGTAGCAGAAGGAAGAAAGAAACATTCAACTGGAACAGAATGAAGAAACAAGAATTCAAAAAAATGACGAGAGGCTTAAGAACCTCCAGGACATCTTTAAACATTCCAACATCCGAATCATAGGGGTGCCAGAAGGAGAAAAGAAAGACCAAGAAATTGAAAACTTATTTAAAAAAATAATGAAGAATTTCCCTAATATGGCAAAGGAAACAGAAGTCCAGGAAGTCCAGGAAGCTCAGAGAGTCCCAAAGAAATTGGACCCAAGGCACATCATAACTACATTAGTCAAGATTAAAGATAAGGAGAGAATCTTCAAAGTAACAAGAGGAGAGAGTTACCTGCAAAGGAGTTCCCATAAGACTCTCAGCTGATTTCTCAAAAGAAACCTTACAGGCAAGAAGGGGCTGAGAAGAAGTATTCTAAGTCATGAAAGGCAAGGCCCTACATCCAAGATGACTCTATCCAGCAAAGCTATCATTTAGAATGGAAGGGCAGAGAAAGTGCTTCCCAGACAAGGTAAAGCTAAAGGAGTCCATCATCAGCAAGCCCTTATTATATGAAATGTTAAACGGACTTATCTAAGATGATCAAAACTATGAACAGTAAAATGATAACAAACTCACAACTATCAAATGAACCTAAAACAAACAAACAAAAAAAAAAAACAAAGCAAACAATTAGAACAGAATCACAGAAACGGAGGTCATGACCATGGAGGTTTATTAGCTGAGAGGGGCGGGGGGAGAATGGGGGAAAAGGTACAGGGAATAAGAAGCATGAATAGTAGGTACAAAATAGACAAGGGGAGGTTAAGAATAGTATAGGAAATGAAGAAGCTGAAGAACTTATATGTATCACTCATGAACAAGAACTAAGGGGGCAATGCCGATGGGAGGAGTTGCTGGGTAGAAGGGAATAATGGGGAGAAAAATATGGGACAACTATAATAGCATAATCAATAAAATGTATTTTTAAAAAATTATGAAGCATACTAAGAAAATACAATATGAAGAAAATGAACAAGCATCAAACCAGAGAGACAGATTCTGTGACAAAATTTCTGGGGTTATCAGAATAGGAATTTTTAAAACTATGATCAATAGGCTAAGTATTTTATTTTTTAATGCCTTTTTAAAAAATATTTTAGGAAGCAAGGGAAATAGAGCAGGAGAGAAATATCAATGTGTGGTTGCCTCTCACGCACCCCCTACTGGGGACCTGGCCTACAACCCAAGCATGTGCCCTGACTGGGAATTGAGCCAGCAACCTTTTGGTTCACACACTGGCATGAGCCACCGAGCCACACCAGCTGGGGCTAATAGGCTAAGGATTTTAATGTAAAAGCAGACAGCATGCAACAACAAATGAGTAATGTAAGCAGCGATGAGGAAATTCTAAGAAAAATAAAAAAGAAATACTTAAGATCAAAAACACTGTAACAGAAATAAAGAATTCTTTGATGTGCTTGTTAGTAGATTGGGCATGGCTGATGGAGTTGCTAAAGCATAATTCTTTCTCTGTAAAGAATCTCAGAATTTGAGGATATAAAAATAAAAACTTCCAAAATTAAAAGCAAACAGAAAGAAGAGTGAAAGACATAATACTATATCCAAGAATCGTGGGCAAGTATAAATGGTGTAACAAACGTATAATGAGATACCAGCAGAAAAAGAAAGGAAGGGTGGATCCAAGATGGTAGCAGAGTAAGTGGAAGCTATATTCACCTTCTCCGAAGACCAAACAGGAATTACAACTAAATTATAGAATAATTATGAATAACCACCTGAAGACTAGCTGAAGTCTTATCCTTAGTCTTATAACCAAGGATATCCAGAAGCCAAACAGAAACTGTTACGAAAAGCAGAGATGCAAAAAGGGCTGCTTCTGCTCCCACAGATGGAGTTTGAGATTCTTAAGAGTCATCTCAGCTGCAAAGGTTCCCCTGAAAAGTGTGGGGTCTAATCCCCAAGCTGGGCTCCCCAACCAAGAGCGCTGGAGCAAGAAAGAGGCCCTAACATAACATTTGGCTGTGAAAAGCAGTGGAGCTTCTGCCTGCCAGACAGAAATGAAGTCTGCCAGACACAGACAAATTCTTAAAGGACCAACACACAAAATTTCTTTCATAGCCACTCGCCCTGGGCTCCAGTGGAAGGAGAGCAAAGCAGACTAGAGTCGTATGAGTCAAATATGGAATCTGTGGCTCTGGGGAGAGAGCTGAAGAAAGAACCACCAGGATCCCTGTGCTGAGTCATTCTCCCATACCGTAGATGCCATCTTTCCTGGGTGGAGCACTCCCCTCTGTACACATCAGCCTAGGGGAAAGCAATAGCCCCAAACTCTAGACTCCCTCTGACCCCCATCACGTGGAGCTTATACCCTGCTGAGGAGTACATCCAGAGGCCCTTTCAGTGACAGCCTATTATTAGGCAGCTGGCAGGTGGAAGCAGATCTTGGATTGCCTTGGGAGTTTGGCTGACCTGCACTAGGTAGGCCTGGTGCTGGTTTGGTGTGTAAGCAGGCCCAGCAGAGGCAGCCACAAACTGTGAAATCATTTGTAGCTACAAACAGGTTGCCAAGGGCCAGTCACAGGCAGCATCTTACTTTAGACTGAACCACATCCCCCATAAGAGGCCCAGAACCAACATACAGTGTGAACAGGTTCAGACAACATCAGAGCAGGATATTGCTTAAATTAGCTTCAAAAGCAGCACATCCAAAGGGAGATCTCAGCAGGCATCAAATCCTGCTGAGATGAATTCTGCTTTGTGTGCCAGCACCTGCACAGGAGCTCGCACTCCATGGTTTGAGTTGAGACTTACTGTCAGCCAGCCTGAGGGTTGATCCCACACAAACAGGTCAACAGAAATCAACACAATTAAAACAAGAGGAACCACATAACCCATACAAGGGACAATCCTGGGGTATTCAGTTCAGGTGAACAAGAAGACTGTACCACATGACCCCACATAAGGACACATAAGGTCACCCATGAAGACTGGGAATCAAAGCAAATCTATCTAATGCATATAAACAAACACAAAGAGGTAGCCAAAAGGGGGAGACAAAATAACAGGCCCCAAATGAAAGAACAGGAAAAATCTCCAAAAAAAAAAAGCTAAATGAAATGGAGGAAAGCAATTTATTGAATATAGGAGTTCCAAGTAATGGCAGATTTGATCTTTCACTTCACCCAACCCACCATTTATTATGTCTAGTGTAGTCTACTGTGTTCTTTTTCATGATGCTGAGCATCCTTACAACCATAAATAAGGGCCAGTCAGAAATGAAGCTACAATATCTGAAATGAAGAATGCACTAGAAATAATAAATGGCAGGTTAGATGAAGTGAAGGATCAAAAATGCCATTTGTAATACAAAGTAGAAGAGAAAAAAAGGACAAAAGAATTTTTAAAATGAGAACAGTTTAAGGAAACTTTTTGAAATAACATGAAGAGTAACAACTCCCGCATCAGAGGAATACCAGAAAAAGAGAGAGAACAGGAATCAAGATGTTATTTGAAGAAAGAGTGTCTAAATACTTCCCTAACCCCGTGAAGGAAAAAGAAACCTAAGTGTAGGAAGCACAGAGTCCTAAACAAGATGGATCCAAAAAGGCCCACACCAAGACACATCATAATTAAAATGGCAAAGGGGCAAGAAAAAGTTCCCTACCTACAAGGGAGCTCTCATAAGACTGTCAGCTGATTTCTCAACAGAAACGTTGCAGGCCAGAAGGGGTTAGCAAAATATATTCAAAGTAATGAAAACCAAAGACATACAACCATGACTACTTTGCTCAGCGAAGCTATTGTTTAAAAGTGAAGGAGAAATAAAGAGCTTCCCAAACATGAAAAAACTAAATGAGTTAGTTACCACCAAACCATGATTACAAAAAATGTTCAATGGTATTCTTTATGAAGAACCAGAAGAATATAGTTAAAAGAATAAAGTGGCAATAAATGTGTACCTATCAATAATTACTTTAAAAGTAAATGGCTTAAATGCTCCAATAAGAAGATAGAGAGCAGCTGAACTGTCCACAAGAGAAACACCTGAGAACAAAAGACACACACAGACTAAAAAAAATAAAAAAAGATATGCATGTAAACGGTAATGAAAAAAAGCTGGGGTACCAATATTTATATCTGACAAAAGACACTGAAAACAAAGGCTATGTAAGAGACAAAGAAGGACACTACAGGATGATAAAGGGAACAATCCAACAAGAAGATATAACCCTAGTAAAGATTACCGCACCCAACACAGGAGCACCTAAATATATAAAGCAAATCTTGATAGAAATAAAAAAACAGATCGACGGTAATACAATCACAGTAGGAAATTTTAACATGCCACTGACATCAATGGACAGATCTCCTGGGCAGAAGATCAACAAGGAGACAGCATTCTTAAAGGACACACTAGATCAGATGGATTTAATTGATATCTTCAAGAGGCTTTCATCCAAAAGCAGAATATACATTTTTTCAAGTACACATGGAGCATTTTCTATGATAGAGCACATGTTAGGACATACAACAAATCTCAAATTTAAGATTAAAATCATATAAAGCATCTTCTCTGACGACAAGGGTATGAAACTAGAAATTAATCAGACAAAAAAACTAAGAAGCACACAAAGACATGGAGGCTACATAAAATTTTACTGAACAATGAATGGGTTAACAATTGAGAGCAAAGAAAAAAATCAAGATACTTTGAAACAAGTGAAAATGAGAACATAACAACTCAAAATCTATGTGACACAGTGAAAGCAGTCCTGAGAGAGAAATTCATAGCATTATAGGACTACCTCAAGAAACAAAAAAAATTTCAAATAAACAATCTAACTTCATTGAAATAAACTTGAAAAAGCACAACAAAGCCAAGAGTGAGAAATAAGGAAATAATAAATCTCATAGCAGAAATAAATCTAAGAATCTAAAAAAACAACAGAAAAGATCAATGAAACCAAGAGCTGGTTCTTTGAAAAGATAAACAAGATTGACAAACCTTTAACCACATGCATCAAGAAAGAAAGGAAAGACGACCCAAATAAATAAAATTAGAAATGAAAGAGAAGTAAAAACTGACACAAAATACAAATGATTATAAGAAAATATTAGGAACAACTATATATCAACAAATAGAACAATCTGGGTAAAATGAATAAATTCCTAGAAACATATAATCTTCCGAATTGAATCAGGAAGAATCAGAATATATGAATAGACTAATTGCAACTAGTAAAAACACTGCAGAACAATATCTACCATGAAACAGATGCAAAAATCCTCTATAAAATATTAGTGAATTGAGTCCAACAATATAAAAAGAATTATATACCACGACCAAGTGAGATTTATCCCAGGAAGGCAAGGCTGAGTCAACATAAAAAAAAATCAATTAATGTAATCCACCACATCAACAAAGTAAAGAAGAAAAATCACACATCATATCGATAGGTGCAGAAAAAAACATTCAACAAAGTCCAACACCCATTCACAATAAAAACTCACAGTAAAGGAGGAGGAGGAACTTTCTCAACTTGATAGAGAACACGCTCATCCACTGTATCCACAGTGGTTGGTTCCAGGACCCTCCAAGGATACCAAAATCCACTGATGCTCAAGTTTCATATAAAATGCCACAGGATTTGCATATAATCTATACACATCTGCCCAAATATTTTAATTCATCTCTGGGTTACTTACAGTACCTAATACAATGTAAATGCTATATAAACAATTATTACATAGTACTGTTTAAGGAATAATAAAAGAATAAAGTCACTGCCACATTCAGTACAGACTCAACCAACATAGGCCTAACTTATTATACACATCAGTAACCATGTTTCTTTATTTTTTCAATTTTTTTTTTGTTCTACAGTTGTCTGAATCTGCAGATGCAGAGCCCATGGGGTGAGAGGGCTGACTGTATCTATAAAAAACGTACAGCTAACATCATACATAATGGAGAATAATGAGAAGCATTCCCCCACTAATATCAAGAAAAAGGCAAGGATGTCTCCTCTCTCTCAACACTCCTTTTCAACATCATATTGGAAGTCCTAGCTTATGTAATAAAACAAAGAAATGAAATATAGACTGTTCAGGAAGGAAGAAATTAAACTTTTTTCACAGATGACATGATCATCTGTGCAGAAAAACTAAAAATATCATTAACCAAAAAAACCTCCAGGAACAAATAAGTGTTTATAGCAAGGCTGCAGAAATCTGAGATTAAAAAACACAATACTATGTACAATAGCACCCTGTAAAATTACTCAGGTTTAAATCTAACAATACATGAATAAGGTCTATCTGAGGAAAACAACAAAACTTTGATAAACAAAATAAAAAAAGAACTAAATAAATGGAGAGATATTCCAGCTTCATAAATAGGAAGACAATATCATCAAGATGTTGGTTCCTCCCAACTTGATCTACAGACTCAATACAATCTCAGCAAATTATTTTGTGGATATTGACAAACTGATTGCAAACTATCGTATTTTTCGGAGTATAAGACACACTGGACCATAAGACACACCTAGGTTTTAGAGCAGAAAAATAGGGAAAAAAATTTTGAAGCAAAAAATTTGATAAAATATTTAATAACATAAATAACATATTTCACCAATGTAAATGTAAACAGAACTCAGGTAAGCTACATTCGGACTATAAGACGCACCCCCATTTTCCTCCAAAATTGGGGGCGGGGGGCGGGCGGTATGTCTTATAGTCTGAAAAATACAGTATATATGAAGAGACAAAAGGCCCAGAATAGCCAACACAATATTGAAGGACGAGAGTAATTTGGAGTACTGACGTTACTTGATTTCAGACTTACTATGAAGCTACAATAAATAAGACTGAATATTGACAAAAGAATAGAAAAACAGATTAATGAAACAGAACAGAGAGCCCAGAAATCGACCTACATAAATATAGTCAATGATCTTTGACAAAGGTGCAAAAGCAATACAATAGCAAAGATAGGCTTTTCAACAAATTGTGCCAGAACTGGATGTCCACGGGCAAAAACATGACATAGAATTTACACCCTTCTCAACAATTAAGTCAAAATGGATCACAGACTTAAGTGTAAAACACAAAATTATAAAACTCCTAAATAATAACAAAGGAGAAAATAAGAAAACCTTGGGTTTGGCAATAACTTTTTAGATACAACACCAAAGACATAATCCATAAAAGAAAGCATTGGTAAGCCAGACTTCATTAAAATTAAAAACGTCTGATCTGAGAAAGATGCTATCAAGTTAACAAAAAAAAAAAAAAAGCCAAAGGCTGGGAGAAAATATTTGCAAAAACCAAATCCGATTAAACACTCACTGAAAATATATTAAAAACTCTTAAAAGTCAATGGTAAGATTGACACGATTTTTAAAAGGGCCAAAGACCTTAACAAAGTCACCAAAGATAAAAAGATGGCAAATAAGCATAAGAAAAAACGATCCACATTCTATTTCAGCCCAGAAATGCAAATTTTAACAATGAGGTAGATACTACTACACACCTATGAGGACGGCCAATATCCAGAACACTGATTAACACCTAACGCTGGTAAAGATGTAGAGAAAACAGAATTCTCATCTACTGCTGGTGGGAGTGCAAAATGATTCAGCCATTTTCGAAGACAGTTTACCAATTTCTTACAAAATTAAATGTAACATATGGTCCAGAAATCACACTCCATAGTATTCTCCCAGAAAAGTTAAAAAATTGTATCCTCACAAAAACCTGCACAGGGATGTTTATTATAGTATCTATATTCATAATTTCCAAAACTTGGAAGCAATAAAGATGTAATATGAATGAAAAAACAAACTGTGGTACATTTAGAAAATAGAACATCATTCAGTCCCAGAAAAAAATCAGCTATCAGGCCTTGAAAAAACTTGGAGGAATCTTAAATGTGTATTATTAAGAGAAAAAAGCTAGTCTAAAAAATGCTACATGCTATGATTCCAACTATATGACATTTAAGAAAAGACAAAAACCATGGAGACCATAAAAAGATCAGTGGTTGAAAGGGACTGGAAGGGGGCAAGGATGAATAGCTGGAAGACTTTTAGGCCAGTGAAACTATTGTGTATGATACTACCATGGTACAGGTCATATATTTGTCCAAACCAATGGAAGATACAAACACCAAGAGTGAACAGTAATGTGAATTATGGACTTTGTTTTTTTTTTGTTTGTTTATTTTTTAAATTATGGACTTTGGATGATAATCACATATCAATATAGGTTTACTCACTGTAACAAGTTTACCACTCTGGTGAGGGATGTTGAGAATAAAGGAACTGTGTGTTGGAATAGGTGTTATAAGAGAAATCTCAGGGCCTTACTTTCAATTTTGCTGTGAAACTAAAACTGCATACTATATGATTTCAACTGTATGACATTCTGGAAAAGGCAAAACTATGGAGACAGTAAAAAAAAAAGTGGTTGTCAGGGTTTAGAAGAAAGGAAGAATGAATGGGCATAAATTTTAGGGTAGTGAAACTATTCAGCAGAATACTGCAATGGTGGATACATGTCATTACCCATTCGCAGAACCCTTCCAATGGAATATATAATACCAAGAGTAAACCCTAATGTCAACTATGGACTTTGGTGAGTTGTGTGGGATATTGATAGTGCGGGAAGCCATATATGTGTGAAGACAGCAGAAACAGGACATCTCTATACTTTCCACTCAATTTAGCTATTAATCTAAAGCTGCTCACTTTATTAGTTTTTTAAACCATTTATATTGAAAAAAGAAAGGTCTTAAATAAATTTCATCATCTTGCACCTTAAGAAATTAGAAAGAGTGAAGTAAGCAGTAGAAAG
Source organism: Micronycteris hirsuta (assembly GCA_004026765.1). Classification (NCBI taxonomy): domain Eukaryota; kingdom Metazoa; phylum Chordata; class Mammalia; order Chiroptera; family Phyllostomidae; genus Micronycteris; species Micronycteris hirsuta. The sequence continues at coordinate 167,049 of PVJI01001492.1, forward strand.
AAAATAAATTAAACCAAAGCACAAATCAGTAAAATATAAAATATAAAAACAATAGAGAAAATCAATAAAATGAAAAGCCAATAGAAAATTGATAAAATTCATAAACCTATAGACAGCCTGATTAGGAAAAAAGAGAATAGCTCACTCAAGTAATAAATAACCTGAATAGTAACATATCTGTTAAAGAAATGGAATTATAGCTAAAAACCTTCCCATAAAGAAAATTCTAGCCCCATATGGCTTTAGAAGTGAATTCTATCAAACAAAATTAATACTAAATTTAGACAAACTCTTCTAGGGAAGTTAGTAAGAGTGAATACTTACAATTCATTCTATAAAGTCAGCATTACTTTTGACACCAAAACCAAACAAAGACATTCTAAGAAAACTACAAACCAATATCCCTTATAAATACAGATGCCTTTACAAAATCAAAAAGTTGAATTCAACAATATATAAAAAATGGTAATACATCAAGACCAAGTAGGAGTTATCCTAGGAATGCAAGTTTGGTTTAACAACTGGAAAAATCAACCAAAATCAGCCATATCACATGGCTGTCCAGAAAGTATCCAGTCAGACAATACGAAAAACAAAAACATTTATTGAAGAAGATACAAGATACAAGAAACATTGTGCACAGGACAATGATGCCCCGGTCTCCTTCAAAGTAGGCACCTTGGGACCTCACACAGTGATCTTTGCTGACTGCAGCCTGTATACATTCAATATCCTCAGGTGTTCTGCTTGTTGCAGGCCTTCCAGAATGTAGATCACGTTCAAAAGATTCTCAACCACCTCTGAAGCGTGTGTGCCACACTTTTGTTTGCACTGCACTCATTGCATCGTCTCCAAAAGCCTTCTGAATCACCTGAATAGTTTCTGCAGAGCAATGTTCAAGCTTAGCACAAAAATTGATGCAGATTTGTTGTTCTACTCACTCACTCATTTTGAATGCAACAGCCACACAGTACACACTCACTCAACGGCATCTACTTCCCCCACTGACTAGTACAGTGAAGTTATCATTGTTCACACATGCACATTCCAGTCCACTCTCCTTGGTTACATTGATACTGTGCAAACTGTTCTCGTTATATTAACAATGGCTGGACCTTTTCCAGACAGACCTCATACTTCATCATAGCAACAGATTAAAAAAGAAAAAACCATACCAATATACCTATTAAAATATGTATAAAAATTATCTGACAAAAATCTTATATTCATGGCTAATAAAAACTCTCAGGACTAGAAGGAAACTTCCTCAACATCACATGTAATGTTAAAGATTAAATAGTTTCCCCCAAAGATCAAGAACAAAGCAAAGATGCTCATTCTCACCACTTCTAGCAGCATTGCATTGAAGGTTCTAACAGGTATAATTAAAAACAAAAGCCATCCAGATTGAAAAGGACGAAGTAAAACTGCCTTATTCACAGTTGGCATGATTGTCTATTAAGAAAATCCGATGGAATAGGCTACTAGAAATAACAACAAATGTTCAGCAAGGTTACGGGTACCAGATCCACAAAGTTACAAAAATGTACTAAAAAAGGCTAAAACAGCATCAAAACACATCAAATATTTGGAAATAAGCTGAAAAAGGCTATATAAAACCTGAATACTCATTGCTGAAGTAAAAATTTAGGTCAAGAAAGAAACTGTGTTCATGGATCAGAAGACTAAATATAATAAAGATCAACTCTGCTCCAAAATGATCTGTAGATTGAATGAAGTTCAAATCAAAATATTAGCAGTCTTATTTCCACAATTTGACAATGGGTCTAAAATTCATATAAAAATGCAAAGAACCTAGAAGAGCCAAAATAACTAAGGAAAAAAAAACAAACTTGAAGATGGATACTACCCTATATAAAGAGTTATTCCAAAGCTCAGTAATCTAAATAGTGTGGTATTAATGTAAGAACAGACAAACACATCAATGGAACAAAACAGAGTCCAGAAATAAGCCAATAGAAATAGGGTCAACTAATTTTCAACAATTAAGGGTAAAGGTAATTCTGTGAAGAAAGAACAGTCTGTTCCACACATGGCTCTGGAAAAACTGGACATTTCTACCCAAGTAAGTGGACTTTGATGTAGAACTCACATCATACGCAAAAATTAACTCAAAATGGATCACAGAGCAAAATGTAAAACAAAAGTATCAAACTTCTAGAAGAAGTCATTTTAAAAATTATATAGTGAACATAATTAAGAATATCTGCCCTGGCTGGTGTAGCTCAGTGGACTGAGTGCAGGCTGGGAACCAATGCCTGGGGTTGCGGGCCAGGTTCCCGTGAGGACCATGTGAGAGGCAACCATACATTGCTGTTTCTCTCCCTCTCTTTCTCTCTCCCTTTCCCTCTCTCTAAAAATAAATAAAAATCTTTCAAAAATAAAAAAAATAAAAAAAAATAAAGAATATCTGCTCAAGTCACTGAGTGGTAAAAATATCTCCAAATATTCTATCTGGATAAAGGACTTGCACCAAGAAGATATATCTCACAAAACTCAGTAGTAAGAAAACAAACAAGCCAATAAAAAGGGACAAGTGGTAGACAGATCAGAATAGATCCTTTACCCAAAAATAAATAAATAGCAAGTACATAAATGCAAAGACTGTAACATAACTTAGTTATTAAGAAAAAATGCAAATTAGAACCACGAGAAACCAACTACATACCAACTAGACTAAAATAATAACTGATCATACAAAGTGTTACTGAGAATATAAAGGAACAGAAATTCTTGTATATAGCTGGTAGAATTGTTAAATGGCACAACCACTTTGGAAACAGTTTGACAGTGTCAAAAATTAAGGATATCCCTACCTTGTGACCCAGCTGTATTCCATTCCTTAATAAAAGCGTACATCCATACAAACATTTCTATTATGCCCTAGCTGCTTTACTTGTAATACCCTCAAAATGAAAACAACCTGAATATCCATCACTTATTAAATCGATAACAAATTATGGTGTGTTCATACAATGAAACAGTGGAATGAAAAATAAAAAGGAATGAAAAACTGATACACACAATATGGATGAATCTCAAATAATTAAGCTGAGTAAAAGAACTCAGATAAAGTTTACGTGTTTCAATGTTTCCACTTCTATCGTTTTAGAAAATTTAAACCAATTTACACTGACAGAAAGCAGAACAATAGTGGTCAGGGCATATGTAGGTGTAGGAAGAAAAGGAGAAGGGGGTGCAATGAATCACAAATAAGCTCTTCCTACTGACTGTGGTGATGGCTTTCGCAAATTCATATAAAATTTTTACTCTAAATATGTGTAATTTATTATACATCAACTGCACCTCAAGAAAGCTTAACAGAAACCTGAATTTATATGGTACAATAAACTTGTTTATTTTTAACTTTATTTTCATCAACAATTTTTTTAAATTTTATTTTTTTTTAGTTAGTTTGCATTCTACATGAGTTTGTGTTAGTTTCAGTTACAAATACAATCAATTTCTGAATGCCTTTACTGTCATAAGATTACTGTGTGTGTATTCCCTTAAAAATTAATTTTACTAAAAAATTCCTTGAGTTAGCATTCAGATGTGTTGAGTTGATGAATATACAGGGAAAGAACAAAGACTGTAAAAACAGTAAATTAATCTACACCTGGATTTCATTATAACTTAAAAGTCCTAAAGATTTCCTTGAAAGTTAACCTTTAAAGAAGCATATGCAAATTTTAAAATTAAACATTAAAAAAAAAAACCATTAAGCCCTGAGTGATGTGCCTTCATGGGTTAGGTGTCCTCCTGCAAACTGAAAGGTCGTCAGTTCGATTCCCAGTCAGGGCACATGCCTGGGTTGCAAACCAGGACCCAGTTAGGGGCATGAAAGACAGAACTGATTGATGTTTTTCTCTCCATACATCAATGTTTCTCCCCTTCTCTCCCTCCCTTCTCTTCTCTCTAGAAATAAATAAATACATTCTTTTAAAAAGTCAATTAACACATTTAGGAGGAAAAAAAGTTTGTTCTAGAGAAACCATAAGTTTAACAGCTAATTTAAAAGATAGAATTAGATCCTCATTTACCCTCTCCTTAAAAATACTGCAAGGAGAAAAGACAGAAGATCTATCAAATCTTTGCTACAAAAAGAAAATAAAAAGCCTTAAAAAAAAAAATAACTAGCACATCTACAGGAGAACAGTGGAATCATTCAGATCAAAATCTTAACGTTGGGATACCTAACATCTTTCCTGATGTCCGAATGGCACACCCCCACCACAAAAGATCCAGATATCTCCTTCTCCCGTTCTGCCAGAACCCCTTTAAGAAACAGTTGGTTCAGCAGGTAAAACTGACAACAAGTCAGCAGGCAGAGGCAGATCCTGGGGTGCCTTGAGATGTTTGTTGATGCATCCCTGGTCTGGCCTTGTCCCTCCCATGTGCAGCCAAGCCTGGCAGAAGTAGTAACAAAATGTGGATCCCTTGGAGCTTCAAACAGGCTGCCAAGGACCAGATGTGGACAGAATCTGACATTGGTTTATACAGCTTCAGACAACACTGGAGCAGAATCAAAGGAAGAACCCAGCAAGAAGCCACTAAATTCTGCTAAGATGAATTCAACTTGCTTCTTTTTCATTATTTTTGTCATTTTTTTCTTTTATTTTTCCTTTTTATCTCTATTTTTTCTTTCATATACCTCTTATTTTACTCTTTCCATTTTTTACTCTTTTTCATTTTTCCTTTTCATATATTTTATTCTTTCTCCTTTTTTCTTTTTGTGCAATTTTGTTCTTTTTATTCCTTATTCTTACTGTTTCTCTTCCTTCTCTTCTCTCATGATCATTTTTCTTTCCTTTGGTATTCTCATATTTTTTTCTTTTACTACTACATTTCTCTTTTTTCTTATTCTTGGCTCTTTTGCTGTTGACAGATCAATGATGTATTATCAGTTATATCAAGACAGAAATAAAAAATTATGTAGAAAATGAAAACAAATACACAGCAACCCAAAACCTAAAGACATAGTGAAAGCACTGCTGAGAGGGAAGTTTATACCATTATAGGCCTACGTCATAAGCAAGAAAAATCTCAAATAAAGAATTTAACCGTACACCTGAAAGAACTGAAAAATAACAACAAAGCCCAGAGAGAGTAAAAGGAAGAAAATAATAAAGTTCAGAGCAGGAATAAATGATATAGAGACTGAAAAAAAAAAAATCCAAAAGACTAATGAAGCCAGAAGCTGGTTTTTGAAAAGATAAGACTGATGAATTTTTAACATGACTCAACAAGAAAAAAAGAGGACCCAAATAAATAAAATCAGAAATGAAAGAGAAGTAACAACTAATATTACAAAACTACAAAGGATTATAAGAAAATAGTATGAACTATATGCCAAAAAAAAATGGACAACTTAGGCAAAATGGAGACATTTCTAGAAGCATACAGTCTTCCAAAACCAAATCAGGGAGAATCAGAAAGCCTGAATAGATGGAATAACAACTGGTGAAATTGAGGCAGTAATCAAAAAACTCCATGCAAACAAATGTCCTGGACTAGATGGCTTCACAGGTGAATTTTCCCAATCATTCAAAGAAGAACTAAAACCTCTCCTTTTCAACTATTCCAAAAATTCAAGAGGAAGGACAACTCCCAAGCTCTTTCACAAGACCAGTATTATCCTAATTATAAACCCAGGTAAAGATAAAACAAAGAATGAAAATTATAGGCCAATATCCCTGATGAATACAGATGCTAAAACCCTCAACAAAATACTAGCAAACCAGATCCAGTAATACATTAAAAAGATCATATGCCAAGATCAAATGGGATTTATTCCATGTATGCAAGGTTAGTACAACATCCCCAAGTCGATAAATGTAATATATCACATAAACAAAATGAAGGATAAAAATCACATGGTCATATCAACAGATGTAGAATAAGCATTTGATAAAATCCAGCACCCATTTATGATAAAAACTCCCAACAAAGTGGGAATAGAGAGAACATACCACAACATAATAAAGGCCATATATGAAAAACCTGCAGCCAACATCATCCTCAATGTGCAAAAACTAAAAGTGTTTCCCTTAAGAACAAGACAGTCATACCCTCTTTCACCATTCTTATTCAGTATACTACTGGAAGTCCTAGCCACGGCAATCAGACAAGAAGAAATAAAAGGCAGCCCTGGCTGGTGTGGCTCAGTGGATTGAGTGCTGGCTGTGAACCGGAGGGTCGCTGGTTCGAGTCCCGGTCGGGGCAGATGCCTGGGTTGCAGGCCAGGTCCCCAGTGGGGGCCACATGAGAGGCAACCACGCATTGCTGTTTCTCTCTCTGTCTTTCTCTCTCCCTTCTCGTCTGTCTAAAAATAAATAAATTTTAATAAAAATAAAATAAAATAAATAAAAGGCAAACAAACTGGAAAGGAGAAAGTAAAACTGTCATTATTCACAAACAACATGATAATGTACATAAAAAACCCTATAGACTCCACCAAAAAACTACTAGACTTACTAAATGAATTTGGTAAAGTTAGCAAGACACAACCCAATACTCAGAAGTTAGTGGCATTTTTACAAAGCAATAATCAATTACCAGAAAGAGAAACTAAGAAAATAATCCCACTTACTAGTGCAACAACAACAACAACAAAAATAAGATACTTAGGATTAAATTTAACCAAGGAGGTAAAAGACCTATACTCCAAAAATTATAGGACAATTAAGAAAGAAACAGAAGAAGATACAAATAATTGGGAGCATATACTGTGTTCAGGGATTGGAAGAATTAAAATCATTAACATGTCCATACTATTCAAAGCAATTTGTAAATTTTATACAATTCCCATTAAAATCCAATGGCATATTTCACAGATTTAGAATATTCCAAAAATGTATATGGAACCAAAAAGACCCTGAATCTTTACAAAAAAGAACAAAGTTGGAAGGATCACAATACCTAATATCAAACTATACTATAAGGCCCATAATCAAAACAGCCTGTACTGGCATATAAACAGACAGATCAATGAAAGAAAACAGACAGCCCAGAAATAAACCCACGTCTTTAAGGTCAATTAATATTTGACATAGGGAAAAAAAAAAAAAAAAGAAAGAAAAATGGAAACTAGACCTCCAGCTTACACAATACACCAGAATAAACTAAAAATGGATGAAAGTTTTAAATATAAATCACAACAGAATAAAAATCCTAAAGGAAAACAGACACAGTAAAACTTCAGACATCTCACATAGCAATTCTTTTGTCTATGTATCTCCTAGGTCTAGGGAAACAAAGGAAAAAATAAACAAATGAGACTACATCAGACTAAAAAGTGTCTGCACAGCTAAAGAAATCATCATTAAAATGAAAAGGGAATCCACTGTTTGGGGAACATATCTGCCAATGATACATCAGATAAGCAATTAATTTCCAAAATACATGAATAAGTTATACAACTCAACACCAGGAAGACAAACAACCCAATTAAAAAATGGGTAAAGGACCTCAACAGACGTTTCTCCAAAGAGGACATACACATGGCCATAGACATATGAAAAAATGTTCAACATCAGTGGCCATCAGAGAGATGCAAATTAAAACCACTATATCACCTCACACCCGCCTAAATGGCTACCATAGTTAATAAACCCACAAACAGCAAGTGCTGGTGAGGATATGGAGAAAAGGTAACCTTAGTACACTGTTGCGGGGAATGCAGACTGGTACAGCCACTGTGGAAAACAGTATGGAGTTCCCTCAAAAAATTAAAAATGAAACTGTCTTTTGACCTAGTGATTCCACATCTGGGAATATATCCTAAGAATCCTGAAACACCAATTCAAAAGAATATATACATCCCTATGTTCCTAGCAGCATTATTTACAACAGCCAAGACTGGCAAATAGCCTAAGTACCCATCAGTAGATGAGTAGATAAAAAAACCTGTGGTACATTTACAAAATGGAACACTACTCAGCAGTGAAAAAGAAGAAACTCTTACCTTTTGCAACAGCATGGATGGACCTGGAGACTGTTATGCTAAGTGAAATAAACCTCCGTGAAAGGTAAATACCATATGATCTCACTTATATGTGGAATCTAATGAACAAAATAAACTAACAAACAAAACATAATCAGAAGCAGGTATAAGAGGGGAGAAGAGAGGAGGTAAGGACTCATTGAAAGAACGTGAAGGGGTTAGTCAAAGAACATACTTGCATGACCCATGGACATGGACAACACTGTGGGGACTGCCTGAGGGATTGGGGCCCAGGTGGAGGGAGGAATAGGAGGAAAATCGGGAAAACTGTAAACAATAAAATATTTAAAAAAGAAATACTGTACTTTTAAAGTTAATCCGCTCCAAAATTTTTAAGACTAATAACTGGGAGCTATTTACAATCAAGGTCAGAACAACTACTAAGCCTTCTAGTAATGATAAAAAGAAACATGTTAAATAGAATGACTTCTAATAAGAAACATGTTAAATAGAATGACTTATCAGGTTCAATTTTGCGACAAATTTAAAAATACAGTCTAACCGTGGCACACGCCGAGGAACTTTTTTCCAGAAACAAATCACTGACATCAAACAAATCTGTTCAGTCGAGAGCTAAGTTATAAGGGGGATCACTTCCTAAGTTAAATATGTAACTACTATACTGTGCACCTGAAACTAATACTGAATGTCCAGTATAATTGAAAAATAAAAAAAATAATGTGTTTTTTAAAAAAGGTCAAGAGCTAAGACTTTCCTTATCTTTCTTTGGCAATATACCCTTGTACTAGTATAATAAAAACGAAACAGGCCCAGCTGGTGTAGCTCAGTGGATTGAGCGCGGGCTGGGAACCAAAAGGTCGCCGGTTCGATTCCCAGTCAGGGCACATGCCTGGGTTGCTGGCCAGGTCCCCAGTGAGGGCCATGTGAGAGGCAACCGTACATTGCTATTTCAGTCCCTCTCTGTCTCCCTCCCTTCCCCTCTCTCTAAAAATAAATAAATAAAATCTTAAAAAAAAAAAAAAAGAAACAGATTTGAAGTGATGAGAAAGACTAAACTGAGGAAACCAAGGGACGCAACTGCACCAACTACTATCACAAGGTGAGCCTCCTTTTCTGCTGTCTTATCTTGTTTTATGATATTAAAGGATTATCATATTCAATAATTTAATCTTTTAAATTATTAGGGTATCAAGTCTCTGCAGATATCTACTACCATCTGTTCCATCTAATCCTGTTTTACATAAAACCTATCCCCCTTCCACATGAGACAAACATCAAGCTATGTTTTCTAGAAAAGACACATATATTTATGGTCATTCTGATACCAATATTAATTATTAATATGAAATCCTACTTTGTTCCTAGCATTTTACATGTCTATGTTATCACCAATAGTCCACAAACATGGTTATTGAAGATCGGTGTGAAAATACTACACTGAGAAATTATAGTGGTAGCATTTAAAAGGTTATAGTGACACCACATTAACATGAGACATCAAGACACCTGTTGCTAATTTCCAGTTTTAAAAAGACTTAGAGTCAGAAGAGGTTAGAAATTAGTCACAGGAAAAGTGAAATTGAGAATTTTAAGACAGGTATAATGAACTTTAAATTAATAAAGAATAAAATGGAGTTTTGTATTACGGTATGAAAAATGGCATGTGCAAGGTTCAAAAATGTAAAATCAAAGCTGGTTATGTATTGCAGGTATTTAAAAATTACAGTAGTAACTTCAGGCTTCCTATGATTTGCAATTTAAATGTGCTCTACTAATATGAACCATGGGGTTCATAAAAGAAGCCCCACAGCTCATAGTGACAGCACTCAGCCTTACATTCCCTGACCTTTCCCTGTCTCCACAATAAAAGATAAAAGAATATGGTGAATCAAATGACAGTGTTCTCCTAAAAGGTATCTATAACTCAGGTCTTCTACCATCCAACCAATCAAGGCCTCCCCAGATTATTTGTCTTAAATCTACCTGGGCTAACCTGATTAACGCATTACCCCTTTTTAAATAAATTGATGAGAGGTGATCAGATTCTGAAAATTGGAAAACACGAGAGAGTAAAAGGCAAAATATGCACACATACATGTGTGAGAATGTACATACATGGAATTCATCATGGAATAATACTGAACTCTGGTCCTGTGAAATGTATCCTGAGGTGAGGATTGCAAATGTTCAGGGAAACAGACTGTGAATAAATTATATTCGTATTATTAGTCTGTAAAATATGAATCAAAGCAGTCAAATGACACTCACTAAAGACATTGGCTGATTTTTATAGATCGACAGAACAAAAGGAAATTCCAGGATAAGATTCAATTTTATACAAATATTTAGTATATGATACAGAAGGGATTCCAAATCCACAGGAAAGATTGAAATTACCTGATAATGGTACTAGAAAAACTGGTTACTAATTTGGGAAAAGTGTCTTATGCAAAATAAAATGAAATCTACATGGATTATTTTAGAGTTATTTAATAATTGAAATAATTTAAGAAGATGGAAGAAAAATTTTTATGACTTCCAGCCAAGATGGAAGCATAGGTAGATACATTTTGCCTTCTTGCACAACTGAAAGGACAACAAATTTAATAACAAAAAACAACCAGAACTTCCAAAAAAAATCAAACTATATGAAAGGCCAAAAACCAAGGAGTTAAAGAAGAAACACTTATCCAGACTGACAAGAGGGGTGTAGACAGGCAGCCTGTGTGAACAGGATGTGTGACAGGGTACTGGCTGATGGTCCCCCATGTGCGTGCAGATACACCAGAAGGAAAAAGTAAGGAGTGAGACAGACTGCGCAAGCCAGGGTTCCAGCGTGAAAAAAGAAAGCCACAAAGCCTCTGGTTGTAAAAACCTATAAGGGTTTTGGTTGCAGGAGAAACTCCCAGCCTCACAGGACAGACCCACAAGGTCCTAGAACATTCACATACCCACATACCTGGGAATTAGCACTAGAAGGGTCCAATTTGATTGTGGGTAGCAGGGGAAGTGACTGAAAGCCCACGGAGAGCTCAGCAAGCGGCGTTGTTCCCTATTGGACACCTCCCCCACATACAGCACAAAAAATGCAGCAACCTGGGTTATCCTACCCTAGTGAATACCTAAGGCTCCACCCTTACAACGTAACAGGCGTGCTGAGACAAAGAAATATGGCCCAAATAAAAAACAGATCAGAACTTCCGCCAAGATGGCGGCGTAGGTGGACGCACTCGCCGCCCACACATCCAGAGTGTCTAAACAACGAACGCAGTAGCGAAAAATTAAACAACCAGAATGGACAGAATCGAACTGAAGGGAAATCCGACACCCAGGAGGTAGGAGAAGACGAACATCCAGGCCGGTAAGCGGGGCAGTACCAGGCGGAGGAGCGGAGTGAGAGGCAGCTCTCACGGAGGGACTCACGCCGTCAGCGCCTGAACAGGGCATGGCCCCGAACAACAGGTGAATCCCGCAAGCTGGCGACGCTGCCGGAGAGAGGCCAGGGCTGAGCCAGCAGAACCCAGTCTGGCAGAAAAGGCGGTGGGGAACTGGGGAGCAGAGGAGTGACGGAAGCCTGCGGTGATCGGAGGTCGCCATTGCTTCCTCCCAGGCCCCGCCCCCAGAGGCAACGTCATCCAAAAAGAGACCCAGGTTGCAGGCACCTGCCAGCTGACAAGTGCACCGAGATAAAAAGAATGAAAATGGCCAAAATGAAAGATCAGAACAAATTACAACTAATGGACGACGACATAGTCAACCTATCAGATGCGCAGTTTAAAATGCTTATAATGAAAATGCTAACAAAACTGGAAGATAGGTGGATGCAAATAGTTGAACAGATGAAGAATACGATAAGGATAATGGAGGAAGATTTACAGGGAACCAACAGGAAAAAAAAGGAGGTAGGATCTCAAACCAATGGGGTGGACCAGAAGGAAGAAACAAGAATTCAGAAAAATGAGGAGGGATTCAGGAACCTCAGAGACATTTGTAAACGACCCAATATCCGGATCATAGGGCTGCCAGAAGGACAAGAGGAAGACCAAGAAATTGAACATATTTTTGAACAGATAATGAAGGAAAACTTCCCAGATCTGGCAAAGGAAATAGGCTTTCTGGAAACCCAAGAAGCTCAGAGAACCCCAAAGAAGCGGGACCCAAAGAGGAACACACCAAGGCACATCATAATTACATTACCCAAGGTCAAGAATAAGGAAAGAATCTTACAAGCAGCAAGAGAAAAAGAGACAGTTACTTACAAAGGAATCCCCATAAGACTGTCAGCGGATTTCTCAAAGGAGACCTTCCAAGCAAGAAGGGGCTGGAGAGAGATATTTCAAATCATGAAAAGC